>JAASFW010000329.1:0-22779 GCA_023334005.1 Globisporangium orthogonon | reverse complement strand
TCGAGCGCCGCGTTCAGCGGCACCTGCGCCCACTGGATCTGCCCCACCTCGTTCGTGTAGTTCTTCGCGTCGTTCGGCGTCGCCATCGACATGTACGAGTTGCCTCCGCCCGCCATGGTGACTCGCGTTGCTGCTGCTGCTTGCTACGACTGGTGGTGTTGCTGCTGCTGCTGCTATGCGACTCGGTGGTTGAAAGGGAGAATGAAGTTGGTTTGCTTGGAGCTCTTGCTGACTTGGTCGTTGGGCGTTGGTGGGTGGCTGGCAGGACGACTGCCTCTGCCTTTCGACGACGATGCAGCTCAAAGACGATAGACATACGGCGGCACAGTCCAAGCGAAGTATCAAGCGCGGTTGGGAGAAGTGATGGTGCCCGTTTACCCATTTCAACTGATGTCGGCACAAAATGAACGCCAGAATTGGGCATTCCATTTGTGCATACAAGAATCAGCTTAAAGTAACCACCGTCAGGATATTTGAACCCAAAGAGGCAGAACCCAAGCGTAGAAAATGCGACGCGAATAGGCGCTGTCATACCATGAATTTGACGGTATGCTTTTTTTCGCAACACATTGCCCAATTAGACGCACCTCCCTATCTCACGATCGTATGGCGCTCCGACTCTCGCGGGTGGTGATGAAGTTTGAGAGCCGCAACGAGGGACAACCTGCAGCCTGCAGCCTGCAACCTGCACCGCGTGATCGATGGGGAGACGATGGCGGCAACCTGCTCTCACCCGTTTCACACCGCCTCCTCCACGAAATGTGATCCTGGGACTTCGACGCAACGATCCAGGAAGCAACTGGATTGCTGTTAAACACTGGGGTTCCGGAGCCAGCAAACCATGTTGCACAGGGTTCAAGCACTCGGTTCTTGGCGACTGAAGGCACATGCACAAAACGTACACCTTGCAACGTGGTCATTCAATCGCAATGCACCAGAAAGGCTTGCAATCGTGCTCTCTTCGTGTGTGCTTGCAATGGTTCTTCGCCAACGCCAACACCCACGCCAACTCCATCGCCGACGCTTAGATGTCCACTCGGACGCTCCCGAACTCGACGCTCACGCCGAGCGCCGCGTGGCCTCGACATGAACGCACGAGCCACACAGCCGCCGCACACGCCATGCAGGACGCGATGGTCCCCAGCAGCTGCTGGAACACGCTCTCGAGCGCCTCGCGCAGCTTCTCGCTCCACCACTCTGTCCATACGCGACGTCGACGTGATCCGCATTTCACGACACCCCACGGCCGTAGTCGGTCGAGTTTCGCTCTTTTGCGTGTCGGCTTCCTCTCTGAGTCGCTCATAACACACTCGCTGACATGTCCAGAGCGATGCAACTGAGTCTGGTGGGTGCCGTAGACGCAGAGCTTCCGTTTGCGGCCGGATGTCGAGGGTGGGGGTGCAGAGGACGACCGGCGCAGGCAACGTGTCCAGAGCAGCAACGCGATGGCGCTCGGATCTGAGTGCCATAGAGAAAGTCTGCGAGCCCAGCGGCGCAGCATTGTGATCTGGGGCAGTGATTTGTGGAGTGAATGCGAGTGGGCGACGCTTGGGCTGTAGTGCTAACGTTGCTCATGGTACTCCTGTAGGAAGCGCGTGGCGGCTGCTGTATTCGACTGCTGAAGCGTTGCAATCTCTTCCCATCGGTGGCTCAGTCGCGTGACGTGACTCCACACGGCAAGTGCGCTCACCACCGCGAACAGCAGACACGCAGCGAGGATCGCTAGCAACCGAAGCTCCTCGCTCTTGGATATCAACGCGAAGCAGTTCTTGAAAGTTTGCCGCACGCTGTCAAAGGTGTTCGCGACGGTGGCGGTGATGAAGGTGATGACACCGAGAGGTCCCTCTGACCAGCGCCCGGTCTTCGATTCGTACGCGAGACATGACTCTGACTTCCACACTCTCGTGATCAGCTTCTCTCCAACCGACTGGAGGCTTTGTGGTGCATCGTCGCTTTGGTTCGCATCGTCCTCTTCTGGGTTTTCAGCGCATCGGTCTGACTCGATCTTCGCCAGCTTCTCCTTCATGAGTGCGGTGTGCCGCTCTATCTCTGCTTCATCGCACGAGAAGCGCACGAGCGAGTGCCACTTAGATGACGGTGACGGAGCACCGTCACTCGCAGCCGACGGAGCAGCGAGGACAACTCCAAGCTTGGCGATGCGATCTGCGAGCACGTTCAAAGCGCAAATCTGGTGCTTGAGGAAGTCGTTCACCATCAGCTCCATCGTTTTCACGCCCAGCAGCGACGTCGAGCGCAGCATTGAGACGATCTCGCATTTCTGTTCGACTTCCTTTCGCTGCATCGATAGCAAGTGCGCGCGCGCGTTGTGAAGCTCCTTGTCGCCAGACTTCAGAGCAAGCTGTCGCCGACTGTGATCACTCAGAACAATCATACCTTGAGTTTCATTCTCGTCTGCTAGGTCGTCGTCCGTGAGCGACGTGCGTTGCTTGATTGTATTCCCGACTGGACTCTGCGTCGCTCTGCCCAGCGTCATCACCGCGCTGCGCAGGCCAAAGTTGCCGAGGTTCGCCTTCATCGCGTCCGCGATCGATCTCTTCGTATTTGGCGGCGCTGCTCCTTCAGCGCTACTCTTTTCAAGAGTAGACTCGGATGCAATAGAGACGCCGATGCTGGCCTGTTTCAGCTCCAGCTCCTTCGCCTTCTTGCTTGCTTGCTGCACGAGCTTCGTAGTCTCCGTGAGTGCTTGCTGAAGCTCTTTGCGGACCGTTGTCTGCTTCTGCGCAGAGAACTTGAGCGTGCGGCAGATCGGATCCAGCAAGTTCACTGTAAGCTGTCTGTGAAAGTGCACGAGGTCCGAGATGAACGTCGATGATAAACCAACTGGCGACGCTGAAGAGGATCGTGCAGCGGGCGCCACCGATGAAGAGATCGAGCCGAAAATGAATGAGTTCGAGGGATGGAGTTTGAACACAGTCTGAAGGCGCTTGATCGTGGTCTCTTCTACCTGGACGAGTCGTGAGAAGAAAGCATCCATCCACTCCGCGAGTAGCACGTGACGCTCGCAGCTCTCGAGAGAGTGTTTCCAGTCACTTCCACTCTCATCATCATACTCTCTCGGTCGAACTGTGTCCTTTTCAGCTCCAGTGTCAACTTCCTTCTGGGATATAACGAGTCTTGACTGGACACCACTTGCCGCAGACTGCAGCTGGTGCACCTCTGCTTGGAGCGTTGCGGACAAACTCTTGGATCGCGACACCATCTGCGAATACGCGCTCAAGAAGCGCTCCGAGATGTCGTGCATCACTGCGGCTTGCTGCTTCTCGTCGAGACACACGTCATCCAGGAGCTTCCGAACCGCGTTTTGTTCAACAGCTCGTTGTTGATAGAGTTCCTGCACTCGCATCGTGGTTTCGCGGCGTAGTTGTCTTTTTGCATCCATATGACCAACCGTGTGGTCTTCAAGCTGGTTGCTGTTGGTCTTCTCGTCTGGTAACTCAAGATCCCGGATCGAGATCGCGAGCTGTTTTGTAAGTTGCGCGTGGAGATCGTGTTCGCGTTGTAGTCTTTGTGTGATCTCCGCAAGCAGCCGTCGGGTTTGTTTGCTTTGCTGCTCGAGCAGCTTGTCGGTCGGCGTCACGACTTGGAGTGCCAGTTCTGCTGCGAGCTTTGTCTTGATGTTGCGATTCTGCTCCACGAACGTTTCGAATGCAACACAGACTCGTGCAAGCTCCGAGTGCTCGTCCAGTCTTGTTCGCACGCTCTCGGGGATAGCGAAAGGCAACTTGGCGAACTCGAGCGCATACTTGTCTTCGACTGACTGGAGGTCGCGCAAGAACGCGTTCACGCGTTGAAGGTTCCGGAGATTCTCGAGTGCATGCTGCTCCAAAGGCGCCATTAAACTTGTGACACTCGAATCGATAGAGGTAGTGCCTGGCAATGGCGACATAGTGGTTAGCGATCGCGCTCTGCTCTGACGCAGAATACTTGGAGCGAGGTTGGTCTGTGAGTGCGGAGAATGAAATGGACACCTCGCCGCCATCGACCATCATATTTACCACGTGACAAGCTATATCGAGGCAATCGTATCCAACAGGAAGTGACAAGCACGGTCAGATCGTCGTCCGCGATCCTGCGATGATCTTGTTGCACATCGAGCGCGACACACATACACACACAGATCGGTTGGGCATAAATACATGCATAAATACATAACTCTGCTTACTCGCTACAAGGATGTCGGCGTCCCCATCATCTCCTGGTACGATCTGCCGGAGGATGAGCTCTTGCTCTTGCTCTTGCTTCGGCGCGGGCGACCGTTAGTCGGGGGGAGCTCTCCGCGGCGCGTTCGCTGGCGCTGGCGCTGCCTCTGCCGTTGCGTTTGCTGCTGCTGCTGCAATGGGTAGTGGCTCCTCGGTGTCTGCCGCCGCGTTGGCGGTGCCCGCTTGACGTAGAAGAGTGGCTCGATGTCCTCGAGCAGGATGCCCTTCGTCTCGGGACAGAAGATAAAGACAAACACGAACGAGCCGATGCACGTGCCGCAGAAAAGGAAGAAGACGCCGTTGATGTTGAGCGCCGGGAAGAGCTTGACGACCCACGTCATGCACGTGCCCATGACCCAGTTGGCCATTGTCGAGAGCGACACGGCCTTCGCACGCACGTTGAGCGGGAAGATCTCGGCCGGGTAGATCCAGCACACGGGCCCCCACGAGATCGCAAAGTTAAAGATGAAGAACGCGGTGCCAACAATGATGACGTAGCCCGCGCCTTTACCGCAGCCGGACTTGTCCGTGTCGCCCGTGCATCCGCTCGTGAACGACACGCCGGACACGACGTGACCGAGCGCCATGCCGATCGAGCCCACGAGCAGTAGCTGACGCCGCCCGAATGTATCCACCCAGCGCATGGCTGGGATCGTGCTCACGAAGTTCACGATCGAGAGCACGAGCACCGAGAGGATACCGTCGCCCACGACATCCTTGAAGATAAGCCCACCGTACGAGAACATGGGGTTGATGCCCGTCGCCTGCTGCAACAGCTGCAGCGACATAGCGATGATCACGCGGCGGATCACTGAGGGCTCGAGCACGTCGCGCCACGTGCCTGGCTGGCCGCCGTCACGCGCGATCTGCAGACCGATCGCGCGGAGCTCGCGCGCAACGTTCTCGGTCTGGCGCAGCTGCTTGAGCACAGCCTCGGCGGCGTCCTTGCCGCGATGCTGGTACGTCCAGCGCGGGCTCTCGGGCACGAAGAAGATGCCGAACATGACGATGACCGGTGCGGCCATGGCCACGCCGTTCGTGATGCGCCAGCCGCGCGCGTGGTCTTCGACCGCGAGGTTCACGACGTTCGCGAGCAGCAGGCCCGTGACGATCGTCATCTGCATGAAGCCCGAGAGGAAGCCGCGCAGCTCCTTTGGGGCCATCTCGGCGCCGAACACGGGCAGCGAGAAGGACGAGTTGCCGACGCCGACACCCTGCAGCACGCGCGCGACGAGCATGGACGAGTGGGCGCCGGCGGGGCAAAGGCACACCCACGTGTTGCCGATGCAGAAGAGCAGGCCCGCGTTGAAGACTGTGACGCGGCGGCCGAACTCGTCGGCCACGTAGCCGCCGAGCAGCGCGCCGAAGATGCAGCCGATGTTGTACGTCATGTTGTACCAGAGCGTGAAGTCGAGCCAGCGCTCGGGCAGCTGCGCCGAGGGAGCGACGCACTCCTCGCGCGTCTGGCCGCGCCAGCCGATGCAGAAGTCGCTGAGGAAGGAGTCCATGACGAGCACGCCCGCGGTCACGCCCTGGTCGTAGCCGAAGAAGAGCCCGCCGAGCGACGCGAAGATGCAGACGGCGATCGCGTACGAGCGCGCGCGGCTCTTGTCGGCCGCGCACTCGCCGGCCTCGGCGGCGTCCACGTCGTCCTCGGCGTCGTCCGCGCTGCCGCCGTCGCCGTACGGCTCGCTGTCGTAGAAGTTGAGCACCACGCCGCCCGCCATGGCCAGAGAACGGCGACTCGTGCACTTGCGGCGCAGTACGTTGTGTTGCGTTGTGCGGTAGTTGGGCGTATTGCGGTGTGTGAAATTCCAGTGTTCTTTTTTTGAAACGCTTGCAGACCCCGCCGTACTTAGAACCAGCCTGCACTGTACAGCTAGCGCGTGCCTAATTCGAGCCTGGAAGAAATACGAGGCTTTGCATTGCAGGTGTGTGCACTTGGCTCGCTCGCTCGCCCCACTCACTTACTCACTCGCTCGCTCGCTCACTTTCGGCTCGTGGTGATGTGGGCCTGCTTAGGCTGCGCGCCCCCAGCGATCGCCACCTTCGTGGGCGACGCGCTCGGAGCCGCCGCCGCGCCCTTGCTGTTGGTCTTGCTGCTGTCCTTGCCGCCGCCGGTGCTGGCGGCGTTCTTGGTCGGCGCTGCCGCTGCCGCGGGCTGCTTCGGCTGCTGCTGCTTGCCGGCGTCGCCCTTGCCGACCGGCTTCGCGGCATCGGCCTTGGCTGGCGTTGGCTGTGCCGTTTTCGCGCCGCCCTTCTGCTGCTGCTTCACGTTGTCCTTCTGTGGCGTCGGCGCCGGTGTCTTCATCGAGTCCTGCGCGGAGCTCGGAGCTTTCTGCTCGGCGCCTTTTGCGGACGCCGGCGTTGCCTGCTTGACTGCAACGGGAGCCGGTGGCGGCGTGGCGGTGGCTGCGGCCTGCTCCTGCTGCTGCTGCTTGTTGTTCGCCTTGTTGCCCTTGCCAGCTGCAGGCGGAGCAGCAGGAGCTGAAACTGGAGCCGCTTGCTGCTGCTGCTGCTTGGGGTTCATCTGCTTGTTCGCCGCAGTGTTTGTCTTGGTATTCGAAGATGCCGGCTTGGCTTCCTGCTGCGTCGGTGCTGCCACAGCGGCTTGCTGCTTGTGCTCCTGCTTTGTGTTCTGCTGCTTGTTCTGCTGTTGGTTGGCGGGAGCAGCTGGAGTCGCAGGTGCTGGAGGAGCTGCAGCTGCAGCAGCCTGCTGCTTGCTTTCCTGCTTCTTGTTCTGCTTGTTGTCCTGCTTCGCACCCACATGCGCCTGTGGGACTGGCGTCGGAGCTGGTGCGGCAGCAGCCTGCTGCTTGTTCTCCTGTTTCTTAGTCTGCTTGCCGCCAGTCTGCTCCGTTTGCTGCTGGGAAGCCGGCGCCGGCGCAGCAGCAGCAGCAGCACCTTGTTGCTTGTTTTCTTGCTTCTTGTTCTGCTTGTTGTCCGGCTTCGTGGCGGTTTGCGACTGTGGGGCGGCTGTAGAAGCTGGCGCAGCTGCAGCAGCCTGCTGCTTGTTTTCCTGCTTCTTGCCCTGCTTGTTGTTGGCCTGCTTGGCATCCGTTGACTGCGTCTGAGTCACCGGTGCGGCAGCTTGCTTGTTGTCCTGCTTGTTTGCTCCTTGCTTCCCCTGCGGAGCTTGAGCTACCGGGGCGGTAGCAGCTTGCTTGTTGTCGTTCTTCTTCTTGCCCTGCTGCTGTTGCTGTTGCTTCTGCTGAGCAACCTCCGGCTGAGTCGTCGGTGACGTCGCTGACTTGTCCTTAGTCTTGTTTGCGTCCTTGTCGATCGCCGCCGAACTATCAGCCGCTGGCGTCGGTGTCGGAGTCACCGCTGCCTTATTGTTCACGTTTTTCTTGACGCTGGCGTCGGACTTGGCCATCTCGCGTGCGGGCTTGATGTTGGTTTCAAGGAGTCCTTTCTTCACGGGGCGAGACTCATGTTCGGGCTGCGAAGCAGCCGCAACAGCCATCGCGGCCGCGATCACGGAGCGGAGCGTCGACTTGGCGTAAAACATATCGAGGTTTGGATAGTCTGGAGAGCTGGAAAGGAGAACGTCCGACGTCGACGTGCGCGCTGGGTCCCGAATCGAGTTGTGAGGAGGCAGGTGATGCGAGTTCAACATGTTCCACAGCAGACCAACCTGTTCGGGGGTGTGCCACACAAACGTGAAACCACCAAAAACTACTTTTTTGAAACGCACATTTAAGGTGACGAAAATAGAGCATTACCATGAAACTTTCTATATATATTTTCGCACTATAGTGCGTTGTGAGCATCAGTTAGCACAATGACACAATGAACAAAGCTATAAAAAACGAATAAAATGTAAATTTAGGATATCAAAGATCGTCCTATTTCTATGTTCTAACATTGGACATGTGACGTTTTACCATGGGTTACCCTCCCAGATCCGGGGTTGCCCCAGCATAGGAGCATGCTCGCTCGCATCGATCTCTCGCACCAGAACGCCACAGGCACTCGTTCGCTGGAGAGTGGCGCGGGGATTTCTTTTGATTCGGCTAGTCTGGAGGCCGCCGATATCCTTGCATCTGCATGGATCCGAAGATGAGGCTTGAGGATCGAGGAGGGTGGTCGAGCATTCAGTTGGATGTCTTGAGGGTCTGCACACGATATACTACGTGTACCTGTTAGAGTTGCGGACAATCATGTCGGTAGTGTCCGACGCTGACGCATGCTTAGCACGCAGTGCGCCGCTTCTTCCTGTGCTGCCGGGTTGGCTCTGAACTACTGTCGCCCTGCTTCTTTTCCCACCACTACCCCCACCGTGCCTCATCAACAGGCGCGGGAATCCCATGGCTTAGTCGTTTTCCACTACTTAGAACTCTCCGCCTCGCTTTGCCGGCATGGTCGACGCCCGCCGCGCAGACATCATCTGCCCCGCGTGCTCGAAGAAGTAGTCACGGTTCGCGCGCAGACTCGCGACGTACGAAGTCTTGACCTCCGGCAGGATGTTGCTGATCGAGTTCCAGAGCGGCGCCACGAGGTAGTCGATGAAGTTGACTTGCAGCCGACTGCGCGCCGCCTCGTCCTCGAGGTTCACGATGTGCGGCGGCACGAAAATGCCCAGCTCCGCTGACTTGCGTGCCTGGTCCGAGAACTCTTGGCACACCATCTCGACCCATTGGAGCGCGATCGGCAGCGGCCGCGCCACCGAGCTCAGGTCCGCGCCGTGGATGATCATGTTGGCCATCAGTTGACGTCCGTCCGTCACTTGCTCGAAGTCACCCACTTCGCGGATCGCTACGAGGTCCGAGATCAGACGCGAGTGGTGCTTCATGTCTGAGCGAGCAAGCACGGAGCTGTTGTTAGCAGTAAGCGTGGGAGCAAACCGCCATCGACTTGTATAACAGTCGCATTACCTGTAGCGAGAATGCAGCGGACGATTGCAGTGCGCACAGAGACCTTTGCGCTCGCGCTCAAGTCCTTGAGAATGTTGCAGCTGTCCTGCTTGAGGACGCTGAATGTTGTCGACGCGTGGTGATTCTCCAGCACCGAGATGTCGTTGTAACACAGTGCGAGTGGCGAGCTCGTGTCGATCTCAAACTGGTTGTCGTTTCCCGGATGGTCTGCGTCGTGCCCAAGCGCGGCGATCATCAGGCTAAGCGCCTCGAACTCCTTGATTACGGTGATCACAGGCGTCTTGCGGATGAGGCAGTACGAGTTGAGTGCAACGTCAAAGCCGTGGTAGAAGCTGTGGTATGCCACGGGACGGTACCGCCCTGCGAGCGTATCGATGAAACACCGCAGAATGTTCACATTGATGCGGAAGGTCGAGATGAGCATCAAGCCTTCGAATAGCTTGAAGGAGTACTGCTTGAGCTCGTCGAGTGACTTGGTGAGAGGGTTGAAGCTGGTGCTTAGCAGCTCGTCCTCGTCCACTCCCGCTGGACTCACCGCGAGGCGGCGCCAACGGGTGATCAACGAGTTGGTTCTGCCTGCGCGAACGACCGAGGCTGTCCGACTGCGGGTCCGGCTTGCCGTAACCTCGTTCATATCTCTTATCTCAGTCTCATCGACTGCCCACTTGCTCTGCTCTGGTCCCATCTTCTTTTTCTTCTCACGGCGCATTCGATACCTGGCGACCAAGAACTTGCCGAGCACCCAGCACGCATATGCAAACGTGCTCCACTTATTCCGCGGCACGCGCTTCGCCTCGTCGAAGCCGCTAGTGTCCAGCAGATAATGTACGCTCGCAACATCGCTTTTCAGGCTTCCGTCATCATCACCCTTGAGGTCCATCACTGCGCGGTTCGCCCAGTAGTCTGCCTGGACCTTCGCGAACATGATCAGCGACGAGTTGATCCGCAGTGCGTACGACACCATGTGATTGAACATGTCGAGGACTCGTTCGTCAAACTTCGCGATCAAAGGGTGTGCATCTGGTTCCATAAAGTGCTTTGTGTTCACTGCCTGGATGACACCGAGCGTCTCTCCGTTCATATCGAGCACGGGAAACGTAATGAGCGAGTCCGTCTTGAAGCCGAACTTGACGTCGAACGAGCTGTCAAAGCGCGGGTCGTCGTAAGCGTTCTGCACTACCAGTTTCTTCTTTGTCGACGCCACGATGCCGGCGATGCCAGTTCCGTATGGGATACGCAACCCATTCACACTCCCTAGCGTGCTCAGACTCCACAGCTCGTTCTTGATCGGATCGGCAACGTACAGCGTGACGCGTGTCGTGTTGAAAGTCTGGCAACCGATATCGCAGATCATGTTCACGAGCGTGGACGGGTCATTGATCGAGTCGATCTCAAAGTGCGAGGTATAGAGATGGATGAGCTTCAGCTTTTGCATCGCTGAAGTGTGCATATCGCTCTCGCGCTGCTCCAACGCGAGGGCCAGTCCGAGAGCAGATGTGAATGGCCGCAACATGCGGAGGTCGTGCACGTGATGTTCGGCTTTCGACATGAAAAGTACACCCGTGAACGTGCACACCGGGTTGGCCGGAACAGGGACGAAAACCAGCGTCTTGAAATCGCCACCAGGTACGACCGACCGAAACTCGTGATCGCCACTCAGCTCAAGCGCCTGTGCCTTCTCGAAGCATTTCACGAAGCGCAAGAACAGAGGTAGGGTCGGGTCTGCACTCTGAGATAGAGAGCTGGTGTCTGCTGTTTCAGCTTCTGAAAACAGTGAGTTCAGCTTGTTTGTGTCGAGAAGTTGCTCACCTACGGATGCAGATGCACACGCGAGCACTTGGCATGATTGCCGACTCGGACTAAATTTGAGCACGCATACTCCATCCGAGCTGGAGTGCTGCAGAGCGAATTCTGTCAGCTTCTTTAGATCTGACGATGGCTGAAGCAGAAGCTCTTCAAGCTCAGGATCGGCTTCGTTGTTTAGATTCTTCGTCAGTTTGACTGAGATCGTATCGGCGGACTCGTCATCGTTGTCATCAGCACTCGTATTACTCGGATGAGTGATTGCCAACTGAAGGATCTCATCGAGCGAGGAGTTTAGGTCCATCGATCGAGCTAGAAGTTGGGTCAGATCGAATTGGTAGACAATGTTCTCGAGCGTGGTCATTCCGGCACGGAAGATTGAGTCCGAGAACAGTGTTTCACGCACGCATCGAGCCTCGACGACAAAAATCGGCTTGCCGTTTTCGTCTCTGATGACACCCGCGAGAATGCTACGCGTTGAACTGCCAGTCAGAGAATCGACATCGAAAGCTGGGTCATAGTTTGTCAGAGCTTGGAGATTCGCAAAGTAGACGGGCTCGAACGCTTGGGAGTGGGTCTCCCCGTCAGCTTGCTGTTGGTAGATATTCTGGATCAGCATCTCCATCGAGAATTTGCTAAGCGGGACCTGGAACCCAACCACCTCAGCTTTCGAGCACGCAGTGACGTGCAGCATTTGCGTAGCTTCGTTCAACGAGTAGAGAGCCATACAGTCGGCGTCGAGAGCCGTGGCACACGCCTGGATAACCGTATCAATTGTCTTGAGAACGCTCTGTTCCGTCGCGACGGCGTCACGCAACTTCAAGGATGCAAGCTGCTGGTAAAACTGGAGTTTTCTCTCCATAGCCTGGAATCTGCTTTCATCCGTGGTGTTGCTTCCGCCCATGATCTTGGCATCCACGTCGAGCTGTCCCGACGACAGGCTGAGGTTCATGCGGGTGCTACCAGCTGTACTTGCGTTGCTGCTGTTGCCGCTAGAGGTCGAGGGACGCAATGGTTCAAGCTGGATTCGCGAGTCGCTACCATGCTGGTGCTTCTTTGGGTGGTGTCGGCCGCGTTGGGGCGGAATCGGGGTGAATTTCCGCTCTTGACTGCTCGAGCCGGTGACAATGGATGGGAAGTACACCGGGGTCTCTGAGCCCACTCGACTAAGACGGCTCATTTCCAAGCTGGCGTCACGGCTGCGGGAGGAGTGCTGACGTCCCGCTGTGTCAACTGCACAGAATCGTGTGCACCAAACAACGTTGCTGCCTTGTTTGCACACGAAAGTCTCGCTCCCGAGTCTTCACGCGGCTGCAACTGGAGTGCTCCTGGAGCAATGTCGTCTGGAGTTAATAGGTGATCTCGGGCGCAATGTCCAGACCACCTTCACTGCCGCTCTACTCAAGGGCGCTCTGCAGGCGGCGAGTGCAGTGCGTGACGATGAGGGCACTGAAAGCGTGGTCGTGACGTCGCTTGGTCGACGTCGTTTGGGGGTGCGCGCAAAAAAAGTAGCATCGTTGTATTGACGATGCTGCTAAGGTTGGCAATTTGCTCGCTCTTCACACCTGACTTCTGCAACGAACTTCGGCACGGCTATCCTGTAGTCCTTGCTCTTACTTCTTCTTGAAAAGCTTCTCAAAGGCACTACGGCTCACTTCCGGGTGCCGTGAAGCAAATGCCGCCCACATCTGGGAGCCTGAGATGGGGTCGAGCAGCATCGACTTCAGCGCGAGCTCGCCCTCTCGCGACGCGGCGTCTTGGTTGATATACGCATGCTCACACTCACGCTCGTCTTCCTCCGCTTTTGACGCGCCGCCGGATCTCGAGCAGATTTCGGCTTGAAGCATGCACAACACTTCAATCGAGCCTTTCAAGGTGTCCACAGACTCGCCCAGGTTTGCGTCAAACAGAGGCTGCACTTGGGTTATCGAGATACCGATGGAACTGCTGTTGGCATCGCTGTTCGAACCAACCGCGATAGACTGGATGTACCTTGTTGCAGTCGCCCGTGTCTCGGCGGCTTGGCGCTCGCGGTGCACTTTTGACGCATTGCTCAGGTGTTTCCGATGAATCACCAGAACATCGCCCATACTCTGGATCGTCAGGTTGTGCGTGTGCAAACATCGTAGCCAAAGCTCGTAGTCCTCGCTCGAGCTTTGCGACGAGGAGTAGTACTCGCAAGAGCGCTCACCCGCAAGAGTATCTAGCACCTCGCGCCGCATCACCACAGTCGGGTGGCCAACAAAGCAGCCGAATAGCATCCTCCATCTGGTCACCAGTGGCGACGTCGGGTACACAGCGGTCTCGTGTTGCGCAAAGCCGCCAAGTTCTCGGGACCCAGGACTCTCGCGCTCACGCAGAATGAGCATCGACGCACCGACGATCGCGACTTGCGGGTTCTCGCGCAGATAGTTGATCTGGCGCTCAATTCGACTGGGCACAGACACGTCGTCGCCGTCCATACGAGCCACGAACTCGCCCTTGGCTGCAGCAAACCCCTTGTTCAATGACGCAGCCACACCGAGATTCGTCGAGCTCTGCAGGAGCCGAATGCGAGGGTCTTGCTCCTGAAGCCGTGTGATGATCTCAGATGTAGTGTCAGTACTTGCGTCGTCTACCACAATGATCTCCAGATGCTGGTAGGTTTGGCTCATGACGCTCCGCAGCGCTTGCTCAATGTACTCGGCCACATTGAACACGGGAATCACTACCGACACCAACGGACTGCTGAAGTTCTCCGCCTGAGCAGCCTTCCCAGACTGCACGGCGGCTCGAGTCGAGTCTCGCGTCTTCAGCACCAGCGTCCCGATATGCACGCTCGCGAAGCGGTTCCTCCGATAGAATGCCTCGTCGATTGTCTCGCCAGCTTCGTACAGTCGCAACAGATTGGTGATATCCCCAGCTTGCGATTTCCCCTCTTGCACTTCTTCGTACAGTCGATTGTTGAACACGTCTTGCACCTGATTGATCGCGAAGACGTGCATCTTGGGCGACAATGGGCACGCGCACTGCAGGCTGTCTATCGCATGTCCTTCCTTCCAGCGCTGCAGTACTTGATGTCCGCGCAGCTCCAGGTGGTTCGGATGGTTGATGCCTTTCGTGCCAAACTCTGCCAGGATCTCCGTCACGATCTCCTCCACAGTCGACCGCAGATACACACTGCCGCTGAGATCCCACGGATAGTTCCAGTCGAGTGTGCCTCTCGCTGGATCGAACACATGGAACGCCATCTCGAACGGCATCGCAGGTGCTGATGAGGCAGTAGTACTAGTGCCAATGGCAGGCGCTTCGCTGCGGCGCACGACCGTCTGCATCGGAGGCAGCGGCAGCATGGGCTTGTTCGTCAAGTGCGAGCGCCAGATGTTCGGTGCCAGCTTGACGTGGAACGCGAATGGCCGCCGACTCGGCGTCTGCGCACTCGCGCCGCCGTCCAGGAATGCGAACGCGTCCGCGAGGTCCACGTCATCGAAGTAGAACGCGTCGTCGACGTTAAAAAGCACGTAACGGGGCTTCCGCGTGCTGCTCTCGTCGTCGCCGCCATTCGCGAGGCTCAGCAGCAGGCAGTCGGCGAAGCTCTGCGTGTCGCTCTCGTACAGGAACCGCACGCCGCGCGGCGCGTGCGCGCGTTCGAGCTCCTCGTAGCGCGCGCGGATGGCGGGGCTCGAGCAGCGGCAGATGACCGCCGCGCGCGCGAAGTGCGGCTGCGCGTCCCACGCCGCGCCGCGCAGGCGCGCGTGGCGCTGCAGCGTCCGGAGGTACTCGGCGAGCTGGAAGACGCGGTCCATGGAGAAGCAGATCACCTGCAGCAGCGCCATCGGTGCTTCGGCCGGGGAAAAGAGCGGGAAACGGCAGTTTGAATCGCGTTGCCGGCGCATTCACTCTGCTTCAACCTCGGCACCCAAAGCGTCACCATGTGGGGCGTCGCGGGCGGCGCGGCGCTCATCGCGGCGGGCGTGGCGCTCGTGGCCCACGGCTCGCTGTCGCTCGACGCCGCGCGCGCGCGCGAGCTCGCGCTGCTCTTCGCCGCCGCTGGCCGCGCCAGCGACGCGCCGACGCGCCGCGACTTCCTGGAGACCGCGGCGTTCGCGACCGCGATGGACGAGCCCGTGTACACGAGCTTCTACGTCTTCAACGTCACGAACGCCGCGCGCGTGCTGCGCGGCAGCGAGGCGCCGAGCGTGCACCAACTCGGGCCGTACACGTACGAGAAGCGCTCGCGCAAGATCAACGTGCAGTTCGTCGCGGCGCCGTTCAACAGCTCGCCGAATGCGCCGAGTGAAGCCGATAACCTCTTGGCGGCGTCCTTCGGACGAGTGAGTTACCAGGTCGTGTCTAGCTACGTGTTCGCGCCCGAGCGCTCGAACGGGTCAGAGACCGATCTGGCTGTGACGGTGAACACCACGTTCGCTCGGAAGCTGCACAAGCTCCGCGCTCGGGGCTACGCGGAGCGCTTCATGCTCGCCGAGTTTGCGCAGCAGCACATGAGTGAGTACGCGCGGCATTTGCGCGAAGAGTTCCTCGCCGACACCAAACTGCGCGCGTGGACGCACTTCCTGCCCGCGCTGGTGGAGCATGCCCACCGACAAGTGTTGCCGGCAGCGATCGCGCTCCAGCGCCAGCGGGTCGATTCGTCGAGCATTCCGGCCAATCTTGTGCGGGCGTATGCAGTCGTACGCACGGAGATGATCCCGCGCGTGCTCGGAGACGTCTATAAGGACATCTCCAGTGAGTTTCTGCCGGAGATCCTGCAGACGAACTTGGACACAGCGAGGCGCCAGGCTCTTCCGCGCGTGCTGGATAATCTCTACCGGCGCCTCAAAGTCGAAAGCGTGCCATTCTGGCTACAGCAGCAGCTGCAAAACCAGCAAACGCGCCACGTGCCAATGACACTAGCGTCACTGAAGCTCAAGATCGAGTCAATCGCGTTCCCGTACACACTGAGGGAAGTGTATGACCGGTCCTGCCTCGAAGCGGTGCCACTGATCCTGCGAGCCATCAAGATAGAAATCATTGAAAGTGACATCGCAAGGAATCGTGTGAGCGCGGACGACGCTCAGCGCGGTGTCGTGGAGATCTGGCGAAAGCAGGGCAGCACGGCTACAGACTTTGATGCGTGGATCGACGACTCACCGACAGGGACCCCACGCACTGGCTTTGAGCTCCAGCCCACCTCGGCGAGCCTGCAGCTCAGCGTCGAAGCAGCAAGACTCATTCTCGGTTCAGTGGTCTCAAACAAACGGTTTTCGATCATCGACTACGATCCGGCTGTAACGGCGACGTATCCGCTCGATGAGCCAACTGTGACCCCTGTGGGCTTTGGCATCTGGAAGCAGGTGATAGCAATGAACGAGACAGCAATCGAGTATGTGCTTCAAGGCGTGAACTACGACGTCGCGCTACCTGGTGATTACCTCACTCGGAGCCAGCTGCTATTCATTCGCCAGTATCTGATTGGTTGGGCGACTAGTGCGATCACACAGCGTGATCGAGAACGATTCTGGCGGCAGTCGTTCACAAGGCGAACTGCACACAGCGACCAGATGGAGCCAGACGTCGACTTGGACATCGAGCAAGCAGGGGTCCAGCGCGGATTCAATATTCGCACAGGTGGCGCAAGTACGAGCGGTATCACAGCAGTGATCGCGCAACAGTTGTGGAACGCAACGAGCAAAGTTTCGCTTGTCAACCCACAAGGGTTTACAGTATGGCAAAGTGCGATAAGCGGCGCAGCAAGCAGCATCCAAACTCTCAAGGACGGCATCACAGGACTCACAACGGCGCAGATCACAGAAGTCGGCGTTTGGATCCAAATTTTGCTGCGAGACGGATTCGTGTGGCGGCGAGCGATGCGGCAGTGGAGCGATGGGACGTGCAAGTCTGTGCTGAAGTTGCCCATAACGCCATGCTTAATGTACGACTTGGAGCCCAGCATCGCAGGCAATCAGACCGGGTTTGAGATGAACCCACAGAGCAGAGAGGAAGCAAAAGTGAATCAGACGGTGCGAGATCTGCTTTGGGACCGGAGGAACTCGGCGTCGTTCCTAGTATCGGTTCATCCATCGAACACCGCGCTGGGCTTCGGCATGTGGCTGCACAGTATACGTACTTCCAACTTCGCGCGTCTTGTGGACAGCGCGTCGATTCCTGGGCTAACGGTGGCAAACGCTCAGGCGATTTCAGGGTGGCTCGCGAACTGGTCGATGAATGAGTTGAATGCTCTGAACGTTTACAATTGGTGGCGTGCAAGCACATGCTGGAAGCGAGAGGGCATGAGCTCGACGGCGCCAAACTCCATACCCACTCCAAACCTCCAAGCGTGCACGGAGTCGTACAGGGAGGTCGAGTCGTCTTCAGTTCTCAGGACGGAGTCTACTCGCTCACCGTTTTTCACGTGGGAGAAGGCATTCGCTGTTACAGAGACTACGTGCACGCTAGATGCGGCATCAGGCACATACACCCGAACAGTCTCGACATACGATATCATGGTCCGTGTGTTCTCTTGTGATGTGATCTCGACGTCACTCTCGGATGACACAGACGAGGTGACATTTGGATTCGAGATGGCGCCCTCGATCGGGAATGCAGGGGACCGTGTCTCCCTTGCGGCTGCCAAAGTGTTGTGGGAACCGGCAAATCCGTTCGCGTTCGTGAATTTGGATGGCTACAAGCGCTGGTTCGAGGGGTCTTCGTCAGCTATCGACACAGCGCTCCTAAGCGACATCAATGGCGCAATCGATGCTGCGTGCTCAACGATAACTGGAGGTGGTGAGCGCTCTGCGATCTTTAACGAAACGTTTTCTGCCACAGAATGGTGCGGGAGGATCTCATTTGCGCACTTGGACAAAGTCCGCCAATGGGTTCGCACACACTCATCAAGTGATTGGATCCCGAATGTGCTATTGGATCAATGGCGACGAGGAACTGCAATGGAACTGGATATTGAGCCGTATCGAAGCGGAGATCAGCAAGGGTGGGAATTGGCGTTCGGATGTGCTGCAACAGCGTGCGTGCTGTCTGACGACCACAAGACGGTGTACCAGGTTCCACGCGAAGCGCTGAGTTTATGGGACTCGAGACAGGCTGGCTCGTTCTTGCATGGCGATGGGTGGGATCTGTGGGTGGCAGTCTTGAACGCTATAGCGAGCGCTGACGTGGCAGCAGAGACAACCGCAAAAGCTGCGTTAGTAACTGCTTGTCAGGCATCCAGTTGGCAAGGCTGGATGCAGCGCGTTCTCGATTGGCTGGGAGCGTGGATAAAGTCCGAGCACTTGCTTCGTGATGTGCTCGGTCATTGGATGTATGCTCAATGCCCAACTACTCCTACGCTCGTGAATGTGATCCAGAGAGACCCGGATGTTGTCACAACAGTCAACGCCTGTCCTCCTACTACCTCGCGCTACTCGATTACTTTGAAGGACTCGATCGCTGATTTGCAGCAGCTTGCGTCTCGCCCGACGGAGTTCTTCAAGCCCGATGTTGCCGAAACGAGCGCCACTGTCCGTCCGAAGAAGACGGTGGAGGTGGATGAGTCGTGGATTGCCTGTGAGCAACACCAGAATTCAAACCAATTTCAGCAGACCGTGTCTTCTCAAAAGAGTATGAAGGAGTATCACGCGTGTAATTTCTTAAGCGTCATGGCAGATGCTTCTACGCTTGGGACGCTGGCGACAAACACAGGATCTGGCTTCCGGCCTCTCCCTGTCGCGCAAGCAGAATCGAGTTTCGAGATGAATCTGAGCGTTGCTCCGAGCATAACGATCGACATAGCGCTGCAAGCCTGGAATCAATCGCTGCCATTTGCATTCACGAACCTGACTGTGTTTCTCGAAAGATGGTACCCAGCAGTAACGCGCTCGAGTCTTCTTGAGGAGATTCGGGTCGACCTGGTCAATGCGGCAGGCGAACAGACTCCGGTAGACCTTGCTTCAGTCCAGAGCTACTTGAAAGCGTGGCTTTTGAGCTCTACATCGACTCGCCGAGTGGGAATCGCGTGGGTGTCTCAAACTGGCGTGTCAATAGACTTGGATAGCGTGACGGACGGTATCCAGGGTGGATTCGAGCTCTTTCCCAGTGGAGAGTGGAAGAAGATCGCCGGAGACAACTTACCATCTATCGATCAGAGCCAGTATCTATGGAGAGCAACCAACACGTTCTCATTTTTGAAAATGGACAAGAGTCTCACCAGCAGCGGACTACCAACTGGTTTTACTGCGTGGAAAGAGATATACAGCGGAGTCGATTACAGCTCGGAGAAGCTTGTGCCGGTCTACCCGGCTGAAGCGAGAGTGCAGCGCGCGACGACAATGGGGTACACGCTGTCAGCAGACGAACGTAGGGCATTGCTTCTGGAAATGGCAGCGGAGACGACGCTAACAGAGATTCAGCTGCAAGGTATCGCTGCCTGGCTGATGAAATGGGAGTCGAATGTGGTGCTTCGAGACTATATCTTGCACCAGTGGGCTGTTGGCGTAACTCCACACGGAGAGGAGGGCTACACGTTCGATCTCGCGAGTCAACTTGCGCGGCTGTACGGCTTCCACAGCCGTGCGAGTGCGCCCCAAGACCTGCTTACATTGGCGCCATTCACAGTCGCGAGTGTACCAGCAGCATCTAGAAAGAGTCTCTGGGATGTGCAGATACCAGGGTCACTATTGAACCCGACGACACAGGTGCTGTGGTGCACCATCGCAGCAAACGGAGCCGTCCACTTGTTTTGCCCGTCCATTTTGGATGAGTTTGGTGCTGTGACTCAAACCGCGCTGACGACGTTCAAGACCCTCACCCAGTCGTTGGTGAAAGAAGAGATCACGACAAGCTCAAACTTCACCAAGATTACATTGACATTCTTGCAAAAGCAGTTCGCGATCGACGATGAGAATGCTGTTTTCACGATCGCCTCTTGGTGGCGAGAGTTGCCGAGTGCATCAGCTTTTTTCAAAGCGAATCAACTTCGCGTGTGGCGAGCGGACAATACGGCGGTGTCGAGCGACCCGCTGCGATTCGGCTTTGACCTTGGATTTGTCTTTCCAATAAACTCGACTGTCCCTCGGAATGCCACCTCACTGGACTTGGTGGTCAACATGGTGACGATATCTAGCAGCACTACTAATACTCCGCTGAGCACCTGCAACGAGTCGCTGGAGCTCTTCTTCGCTTTCTGGGAGCCATCTAATGCGATGTCATTTTTGCACCCCGACGGCATCCAACTCTGGAGACAGTTCTTCCAAAACGAAGTCGACGAACCATCGTTCTTACGCTCAATTCTCACATCTTCAGACACCTCGATTGTGGAGATCATTTCGTCCGCAAGTTTGGACACTGCCGATGTATCATGTGCACTCCAGGCGACGAAGAACTGGCTGGCATCTTGGCAACACCATCCGAATTTGCGCCAGTTCGTCGAATTTCTGTGGAGTCAGCCTCTAAAGTCAACCTTGCCCTCGTCTTTATCATCGTCTCTCCTGGCGGATGCAAGTAATCTGCTCAGAGCATTTCCGTTGGCCGCGACGTTTGGCAGTGACCTCAGTTCAGCACCTGGAACGAGCATATCGCTGAGTTTATGGACAAACTTCTCACGAGTAATTCTCGATCCAACCCAGCTGGTGTCGCTAGCAAATATGAGCGACGGCTTTCCATTGTGGCGTTCTCTACTGGTGGACTGCTTCTCGTCTGATGCAACAACAGGAGAGTGTCGAAACACATTCTCCGCTTCGAAATCGAGATACTCTGATGAAGTCACAGTTGCAAAAATTGCGCTGGGGTCACTTTCTGCGGCTATACGGGAGCAACTTGCAGCGCTTGCCGGAAATCAGGTGCCAACACGTTTGTTAGAAACAAAGCCGCTCGAAGTGATGATCACTGCACGTGTGGTTCCGTGGATGCTGGGTTGGTTGAGACATCCCTTGTTTCAAGATTTTGTGCTTGCACACACCCGCGGCTCCCATCCAGCCCAGTTCGAGCAAGTCAGGAGCTTCGTAGACCTAGCGGCGGCGCAGTTCGTGAACGGAAGTGGTACGCTTGCGAACTATTCCATACTGACCGTTCTTGACAACCATCATTTGCCAGGCGCGGCGGGAGTCGAACAAATGGACGCTGGAGTTGCCTCGGAGCGATTTGTGCGCCAGAAATTGGTGTTTGACGCTGTTCTTGAGAAGCCGCAGCTCCGAAACACCTCTGGTCTTCCGGGCTTCGGCGAGCTCAAAGCATTTTGCGATCTTAACGACCACGATATTGTGTTTGCTTACGATGTTCGCACTGAGTGCAAGCTGAACGTGGACTACGCTGTGTCAGTTCAAGATGCCAACTCGCTGATCTCACTTTTTTCAGACACTACATCGTGGGAATGGCCAAACTTGAACGAATCGACGCCGGGGAGCCCCTCACTACCGATCACGACCCGAGCAGCGCTGCTGATAGATGCATTTGTCGCACAGCCATTCAGCTCGAAGGACGAATGCGAGTTCCTCGTGCGAAACATCGCAGCAGCATACAAACTTTCTGCGGCACAGCAGCAGCAAGCGTGTGTGAGCCAGAGTACCTCAAGTGAGATCTACCTCGACCTCCCGATGCTGTCTGACGCAGGATTTAAGCTCAAGCCGAAGAGCTTTGTCACCGACTTGCAGGCGTATCTCCGCTACGCTGCGACACGATTTGTCTTCGAGCCGAGCGTTCTAAGGGTGCCATCAGTCGAGTTCGTAAGTGGAGCACCTCCTGCAGACCCAGGTGCGCTGCAGTATCCAATTGGTGGATACCTTGCTGCGTCCAATGTCTCCAGCGTTCTCTTCGGACGCGTACACAGTAGCGAGAGTGATCAAAGAAGTGGTGGTGACAGTACCAATGAGCACGACTGTGGACAATGCTCCGGGATCTGGAGGAACGATTCGATCGCGAACAGCCAAGCCACAGATTTCTTTGTGTCGCGTCCTCCCCAAATGCTGACGCTCCAGGTGCCGCTGTTGAACGACTCGGCTCTTTATCTGAAGAAGAGGCGCGTGATCGGAGAGGTCCTCGCGATCGATAATGCCACAGAGCTGTTGGTGTGGGGGGAGAAAATTGCGTTGAACGCAGTTCGTGTCACTGACGGCTCACAGTTCGCGACAGCAGTCTTGTCGGCTAAGCACGCGAACGGTGGAAAGGACTTCCCTCCTACGAAGATACTCTTCTACTGGGGGTACGCTCGGCGCCTTGTCGAAGCAACATACACGCGTAACATCACTCGCTTCGGGATTCCATTGATGCGGTACACAGTCTCGAGCTGGTTGGACCCTCCGAGTCTTCCTAGCGGGCTCTCCAGTGATATGACTGCCAGGGTCTCTTCATCTATTCCAATGCTCAACATGAGTTTCCTGCATGATGATCTCCAGCTCGCCCTGTCAGGCGCCTCACCGCTCGGCGGAGAGGTCCCAGATACGAATCTCGACATCGACCCGGTCACCGGGTTCGTGTACTACAGTCGCTTCATATGGCAGCTGAACGCGCTCGTGGCCCGAGATGCATCGCACGACGAGTGGCACCGAAGTATGTCCGAGTGCTGGTTACCGGTGGTGTGGGTCCGAGAGCAATCGAGTGTGACGTCAACTAGCGGCCTCTTGCTTGCAGCAGTGATGAATCCAGGGCCTTTCGCTCGCGAAAAGGTTGCACGGTGGGAGGTGGTCGGTGGAGGGATATGCATCGTTGTAGGAGTGGTGCTCGCATTCATCAGTGCTCGGCGTCACCGGATGCTGCGTCTGCACCAGGTCCGGTCGGTGATGCCGGAGCAGACAGTGTTTGAGCTGGGTGAAGCGAAAGCGACCGGCGGAAGCACGACCCACAGCGCACACGACAAGGACACCGGAAGGAGCAAGAGTGGCGAGAAGGCGACGAGGCTTCGCCATCGAGAC
>JAASFW010000328.1:0-22785 GCA_023334005.1 Globisporangium orthogonon | reverse complement strand
CCTGATGCAGCGAATACGCGACAGCGAGGAATACAAAGAAAGAAGTCGCTGGGGTCTGCACGTGTGTTCAATGGTTCCAGAGCAGGAAGTCTTCGCAGGCACACCTTCGCCATCGTGTAACTCCATGCACAGCCAGAATCGCACACTGCCGTTCCTCTGCACGAAAAACGCGGCCAGCTCGAATGGAGCACGCACTCAAGTCGCTCAAGATTCCAAGCACCGCCGCCGCCGCGTTGTCTGGGAGACCCCAAGTCTCCACATCCAGGAGGCCAAGGTCTTCGAGGAGCGACAGTGTGAAGGTCAAGAGCGCCGTCAGGTCGATCCATGGATATATATCGTGTGCAGGCCTTCGAGACTTTTGAGCGCGCCCGACCACCCTCCTCGACCTCAACGTCACCCCATCTTCGGGATATCTCGCGCGGAGTCGGCAGCGTACGGCCTCCGACTCCTTCGCGCCAAACCGCAAGGTGTAACCTGCACTCGTGCATTCGCGAAGATACCGGCAGTCTCCAGCCCGGTAGTCTCGGAGAAAGGTTCGGCGCCACCCTCCAGTGCGTGAGCGTACGCTTTCTAGGCGAGATAGATCAATGCGAGCGAGCGCACTCCTAGACCGGGCGCCAGCTCCGGTGTCTGGGAGAGCCGTAATCCGCAGTGTCAGGCAACTGTTAGGCTCCTGACAGTTGTTGGCCTGAAGGGTACAGCCAAACGGTGAATGGACACTTGAAGTTATTGCGATGAGCTCTGCTAAGGGCAGACGACGACGTTCCGGCCGCGAGAACCCGTTCTTCGGACTCAACGAGGCGCTGCTGACGGGACTTTGGCTCGTGGACATCGCATTCAATGCATCCATCGAATTCGGCGACGAGCATGCGTCCTCCGCGAACCACAACACGATCCTGACCATGTGGGATGCTTGTTGTTCTCTCTTCCCGTACAACATGCAAACACAAGAGCTACCTAACTAACTTGACGGCGAACGAGAACCTCCCGCCAACAGGGCGCAAGTGCTGCTGCAGATCTGCGCGCTCGTCAACTTCTTCGCGCTGCTCGGCGGGACGTTCCTCTTCCGCAGCGGCCTTTTCGCGCTGCTCTTCGCCGAATTTCGGCCCGCTGTCCTCGTGCAGCCAGCGTACATCCTGCTCACAGTCTTCCTGGGCACTGCACGCATCGTAAGCCGATCCACGCTTGTGAGAGGTACCTGAATCGACTAAGAGCGAACGGAATCTGACAGCAATCTGTTTGCTTCCAGAGCCGCCTGAATGAAGGAGCGCAGCTGGTCGAGGTCTGGGACGCCGCCGGCTACCCTGTGTTCTCATGCATCCAGAAACTAGGTTGCTCACTCTCTTTCTTGCACACATGAATCAGTATGGTGTTCACTGACCCGCTTGTGGTGCCGAAGCAGGCGCGGTACTCTACTACGCGTGCAGCGTTCGAGCGGTTGAGAAGCTGCGTCGTCCAAAGTACTATTCACACGAGCACTGGATGCAGTAGCAAACGCAAGTCAAGGAGGACGGGTTCCTGAAGCATGTAAACAAATGCTAGCTCTTGCTATCGTGTGCAGTGACGTCATTCTCTCGCTAACCATCTCGCTCTAGATCACCTCCCTCGATCGCACTTTCAAGCTTACTTGCACGGACGCTGCACCTTGGCGATATCCCACTCCATCACCGGCTCGTTCTCACGCGCCGTGAGGATCTCGTAGCCCGTCTCCGTCACGAGGATCGTGTGCTCGAACTGCGCCGAGCGAGCACCGTCCAGCGTCACGGCGGTCCACTCGTCCGGCCACGTCTTGTCTTTCCACGTGCCGGCGTTGATCATCGGCTCGATCGTGAAGATATTGCCGGGCTTCATCACGCCCACCGCCTTGTTCTTGGCGTAATGAGGCACATTCGGCGCGCAGTGGAAGAGCGCGCCGATGCCGTGGCCAGCGTACGTCTTGACGACCGAAAAGCCTTCCGCGGCCGCCGTGTCGCTAATGTGCTTGCCAAGCTCGCGGTACATCGTACCCGGACGCACGAGGCTCACCGCGGCCTTGAGACACTCGAAGGCCGTCTTGACGAGGCGCACGCCCTCCGCATCAACGTTGCCGACGAGAAACGTGTCGTTGAGGTCGGCGTGGAAGCCGTCCTTGTAGACTGAGATGTCGAGGTTCACGATGTCCCCGTCCTCGAACGGGCGCGAGTCTGGGATGCCGTGGCAGATCACCTCGTTCACGGACACGCAGTGGGACTTGGGGAAGTTGTAGTAGTTGAGCGGTGACGGATAGCACCCGCGCGCGATACACGCGTCGTGCACGATAGCGTCGATCTCGTCGCCCGTGACACCCACGCGCAGAGCGCGACCGGCAAGGTCGAGCACCTCACGTCCAAGCTTGCACGCGAGGCGGATGCCCGCGATCTCGGCGGCGCTGTACACAGGGATCTTGCTCCCGGCTTGCTGCTCGGAGACCGGGATGCCCGTCTGCCAGTAGTCGGGCTTGGCAATGTGCGCGGGCACAGTGCGCATGGGCGACACGACGCCCGGGCGCAGCGGCCCCGTAAACTCGAAGCCGTCGAAGGACTTACCCTTGCGCTGCGCGGCGGCGTCGGCGGCCGCCTGCTCGCTCGCGAGCGCGTCCGTGAACATCTTGTGCAACGCCTTGTGCGTGGACCAGTAGCCCTTGAAGCAGTCCTGCGAGCAGAAGGTGCTCATGGCCGGCGGGATGCCGAGCTTCTTGCATGACGGGCACACGAGCGACCCGCGCTTGGCGCACGTCGGCGTCACGCAGGTGGCGCCGTCCATTATGGCAGCTTCGGCTGTTGGGAATGAATGGGGGCCAAAACGCGCCGGATTTAATGAAGCCAGCATCTAGCAAATTATGCACCAACATAGGAGCCAATCTGTAAGGATTTAGCGCAATTCTGACCAAGTCACACAAGACGTGCGGTAAATCGGGCCTTCACGGCCACTTCAACACGACGGCAAGCAGAAGCTCCCAAGCCACTAGCGCGCGCATGACGCAGTACGCGGCTGCGGACACGCCGCGCGGCACAGCGCTGCAGGACGCCGGCGACTTCCATCTGCAGCAGGAGCGCAGTGCGTGCAGCTGGTGCATTACTTGGCGCTCGGCGCTCGTTCGGACCTTTTGACGATTTGCATGCGGACGGACGAACGAACGAATGGATGGACGCCAGTGCGCCAGCGCGTCGAGTTCGACCAGCGGCGCCGACAGAGCGAGCTGAGCAGCTTTGCGCGCGACGTGGATGGCGTGCGCGCTGTGGCGCGCGTGTACGTGCCGAGCGCGCAGGAGAAGACGCGCGCGGCGCTCGACGGGCGCTGGGGCGTGTGCCTCGAGGTCATTAACTTCGCGCTCAGCGTGATCATCTTCTCTCTCTACATCGCGGAGGTGGGTGGCAGGGTGGACTACATGGTGTTTTGGTACTTGCTCGTTGTTGTTCAACTAACCTTGCTTGGACTATTTAGCTGTACGACAATGGAGTCGATGGCTCCGTCGGGGGCCGGAGCCTCGAGATATGTGCCACGCTCTTCTTCATCTTCGATCTGGTTCGTGCGGCTCCTGACACCTTTACGCGCTTCGAAGGATGCTCGTCATTGTCGTAACCTGCTCGCGCTCTGATGCCTCAGGCGCTGCACTTGTTCGCGGCTCCAAACCCCTGGAGCTACCTTCTGTCTCCGCATGGGATCATCGACCTCTTGACCATCATCCCCTCTGTGATCGTTGTAAGCACTCGTGGCCGCGCTCCTTCCGTCAAGAGTGTAGTGGCGTGGTATATCTTCATGTCTGATTCTCTCTCTCTCTCTCTCTCTCTCTAGCTCTTGATGCCAGCAACGCGTACGCAGCTCTTCTTCGTGCTCCGTGTGCTACGAATCTTCCGAGCGTTGCGCGTACTCCGGCTGAAGCAGTTCATCCGGTTTAAGAAGAGCAAGTTCGACTACGAGGTGCGTAGCTGCGCGTCCACTCAGTGCTCTGATTGCAATCATAGAGCGAATTCATCATGGAGGAGCCCTATACTGTAGCTCGCAGTGTTCATCATGTCGTCAATTGCAGTGGTGCTGTGCGCTGCTGGTATGTTCCACGCTTTCGAAGAGAGCTACTACATCAGCCGTGGCGAATCCCTCAAGTTCCACCAGGCGCTCTACTTTGTACTCGTCACGACTGCCACGATCGGTGAGTCCATTCATCGGTTCCTGAGCAAAAGAAGTCAGCCATGTCAGATCTAAGATGCTGTGCTGGTCGCAACTAGGATACGGGGACATCTCTCCCCGAACAGCTATGGGGCAGGTCTTCGTGATCGTTCTTATCATCGGAATCTTCACGGTCGTTCCGCACGAAGTGAGCAAGCTGAACCGCTTGGCAAAGCAGAGCCATGACTGGGACAAGGACTACGTCTCGAAGAGCAACGCGTCCGGCCACGTTATTGTTTCGGGTTTTGAGCTGACGACCGACACCGCGCTCGACTTCCTGCGCGAGTTCTATCACGAGAGTCGCGGCAACATCCACCTGGATGTCGTCTTCCTCAGCGATACACCGCCCACGCGCGAGCTCTCTCGCATCCTCGCCACCGAGAAGTATCGCTGGCGGACAAGTTATCTTCGAGGAAGTCTCACAAACTCTGCTGATCAACGGCGAGTGCAACTTGGGAACACAACCGCTGTGTTCCTGCTTGCGAACAAACGGCTGAGTCGCGACCCAGTTGAACAGGATGCGATGACGATTCTCCACACGCTTTCTGTGCGCAACTTTGCAGACAGCTATGGCAAAATTGTCGGGATCTACACGCAGCTCCTGTCACATCAAGAGCAGCATGAGATGACGTCGCTGTTTCTCGGTGCAAACGCGACGCGAACCTCGAAGCTCAGGACAATGATCCTCGCCCGCTCTGCCGTGTGTCCTGGTGCAAGCACGCTCATCCTAAATCTACTGCAATCTGTGGGTATATCGGATTATTCCAAACGTCAAACCTGGGGCAAGCTCTGGATCCAAGAGGTACGGTTGTTTGTGTCTGATCATGTGTTGATAGTTTGACTTGTGCCTCACACATTGGTCGCTGCGTGCTGCTTCTCCATCCTCACAGTATCTCGATGGCATGTGCCACCAGCTTTTCCCAATGATCTTCACCGACAAGTTCCAGTTTGAGAAATTCGAGGATGTTGCGCGCAACGTATTTGAGCACTACGGTGTGATCCTCCTCACCGTGTACGACAAGAAGACACAGCGAATGGCGCGGACCGGAAACGACGAAGACAGTGCTGGTGGCAGCACGATGCCGGTCGCGCCGTTCCAGACGTACATCTGTGAAGGGTACGCAGCTGGCGTACTGAGCGTTACGTAGTAGGTTGTGAGTGGACACTTGCCTAATCCCGTGTGTTCTTGCAGAGATATCGGGTTCGTGATTGCCAAGTCCGCATCAGTTGTGCTCCACATCGTCAATACGTACGGCTTTTGGCAGGATGAAGGAGAAGCGAGCAGCGATCGAGTTCAGGGATCCAGCTCGATCGCGTTGCCGGTCCGAGTTTCTTCCGACACGCTGATGCGACGGCCGTCTCCAAAGAATACCTTCCGGCAGCAATCTGCGCGCGTGAGTGACGAATCCTCTCATGATCGCCCCTTGTGCTCTAGCATTGGTAGCAGAGGTGCGGGAGCTCGAGAACGCAAATGGCGAGAGCTGAACAGCGACCATACTGAGACTATTGCTTGGGGAGGGAGTCAAGCGGATGGGTACTCGGGCAGCGCCGATTCGGCGCCACTGATCGCGTCTCTGCCGATCAGAATGGCATTGGGCTCAATCGATGAAGGGCGGATGTCCAGTAGCAGCTCGGGGGATGCACCTATCGCTCACGGGTCACGAGTGGTGGAAGCCGCGAAGATGAAAGATGCTGATCAAGTGCTTGATGCGCTCAAACGAGACCATTTCCGCGCAGACATGCAACACGTGTCTGATCACTACGTTGTTTGCTCAAGCGTCCTCAGTGATGCGCTCGACCTGGTAAAGTATCTGCGCCGCTTTAATCAGCATGAGCACGAAAGGCGATGGAGTACGCGGACGCCTGCGGCAACACTGCCCATGATGAAGGAATCTCAGCAGCTCTCGGCGCTCACATGGAATCGCTGCTTCGTTCTTCTCGTGGAAATGTTTCCCAATGCGACAAGCATTATGGACGCGATCGAAGAGAGCGACAGTGGTGATCGAGTGCTTGAGAGCGTGTACTTCGTGTGTGGGAGCTCGTCCAAGACAAAAGATCTGGCGCGCGCCGGGGCTCCTCGTGCTCGCCATGTGGTCATTTTCTCGGGCGAGCAGGTGTCTGCCTCCTCGCCAGCGCAAGCTGAGTGTGACATCGAGTGTTCGACAAACGACGACGAGAACAGGCTGGCAGATTACGGTGTGATCTGTTCCATGCTTGCACTTGAGATTGCCCGGCAGCAGCAGCAGCAACAACTTCGTCTGGGAGCCTCAAAGCGAAGCCCTGTGTCGCCACGAAGGCTTCGTGCACGGCGCTCGCTGAGCATCTCGGAGCTTGGTGTTGGCGCTAGTGGAGCAAATGTTGAGGTGACGGCGCCGTCGTACCAGCGCGAGTTGGAGCAGGGACTTCCGATCGAGAGCGTGAAACTACGGATGCTCGAGAGGTTTCCCGATCTAGACCCGGCGGTGTTCCGTGAGAAAAGCGAAGTGATCGAAGCTCGACTTCACCGGCAACTCGACGCGGAACACTCGCAGTCGGTGGATGCAGGCTCTTCTACTAGCTACAGCGCAAGCGACGCAGCTTCGATTCGGACAGAAAGCACACTCGGTGTAATCCAGCACACGAACAACGCGCGTTTCTGCCGTCCGCGCGACCACGAAGTCTGTCACGACGAATTTCCGTATCTGGCGCCGTCGTACGCAAGTGGTAACATCTTCTTGTCGAGTCTGCTCGACCGCATTGTGTGCCAGAGCTTCTACAACCCTTACATCACCGACCTCGTCGAGTCACTCGCAGCAGGGAGCACAAAGTCCCCTGCATTGGCGATGTCGTCGCATCGACAACCGCATGGGCATGGACTCCGGGATGGCCACCACGCCCGCCTGTTTCGCATCAAAGTCGACGAGGTCTTTGTCGGTGGCAAGTTCCTCGACGTCTTCGTCGAACTGTTGCGTCTCGATATACTCGCGATCGGCATTCTGCGATACCCAGACCCGGTTCTCGAGAACTTACTGCCGTATGTGTACACTTGTCCTGACCCGGAGACAGTGTTGCGTGCAAACGACCGCCTTTTTGTCGTCGGATGATCAAAGTAAATAGAGAAGACACAGGATAGTTGCGAGGTAGAGATAAGAAGAAGCTATGAAGAGGTGAAGCGAGCTGAGTCTATCTCTTCTTCGGCGGCGGCGCGCGCGTGGGCTTGGCTGGCGGCGCAGCGCCTGCTTTCTTCGGCGGCCCCTTCAGGCTGTCTCGCTGAGTCTTCTCCCGGCAGAACGTGATGTGTCGCTCGGCAGCCTTGTCGTTGAAGCGGCGACCGCAGTACTCGCACTGAATGAGGCTCGGGTCGGGCGCTGACGGCTTCATGGGCGGAAGTTCGCGGCCTTCCTTTATCGCGACTGAGACCTCCCGACTCGCCTTCATGGCATCGCGGAACGCGCTGCTCTTAGATTTCCAGTCGGGTTTCTTCAGCGGCTGTTCTTCCGCCGACGCAGCTTTCTTGCTCCCGCCAGACCTGGCCGCCTTCTTGGCGATCTGCTCGGCTTCGGTGCCATCCAAGCGTTTCGCCGTCATGTTGAACACCTTGCGTTGACCTGTGAAGACCTTCTCGCAGATTTTCCTGTGCTTGGAGAGCGAGCTCAAGTTGAAGCGGCGATGGCAGTTGTCACACTCCTCCATCTCCTCAGCCTCGTCCGGGAACTCGTTCTGAAAACAATTTCGTATCACACAAGAGACGAAAACAAGAACAGTCAGCTGGCGATCTACACCCCTTGCGAGAGTTAGTAGGCGCTCGTGCGATTGTACCGGCTGCTCAGAGCTGCTCCCAAAGCCGCTCGAGATCGGTGGCGGGTAGCGGATGTCGTCATCTTCCTGCAATTCCTCGCGAGCAGGTTGCTGGCGAGGCTTTGAGGTGAGTGGCGGTGGTGCTCTCGCTCCAGGTACAGGTGCTGGAGCAGCGCGACGTGGCGCTGGTGCTTCCTGAGCAGACGGCGCTCTCGCTGTCGACGCAGCAGGCGAGAACCTCGCAGTCTGGGCTGCTGATCCACCCTTCTCGACGAAGAGAGACGCCGGGTTCGTTGGCGCACTGCGAGACTTCCGCCGCGACATCTTCGACTTGAGCAACGCCAGCGAACTCTGCGTGCGGTGACCAATCGTCAATCATGCAGCTCAGCTCAGGTTAAAGCATTGCGCTAACAATCGAGAGCTGCATCGTACCTCCATCTCAGTCACTGACCCCGCGTGCGAGCGCGAAGTGTTGGACTGGCACGCGTATGGGTCGTCGGCGGGCGTCGCCCTCATCTCCCTGCGACGCACCAGCGGATCCGCCCGTGACGCGCTGCTCGGCGGCGCTACTCCCCCGGCGCACTGCGGACATCCGCAGCTCGAGTTGCGGAGACACGGACCCGTGTGCCTCGTGGCCGGAGCTGCCGGCTTTGCGCGGTGGATCGGAAGATCGTCGAGCTCCTTCCCTGTGGCGCGTTTGACTTCACGGAACAACGTGTCGTGCTCTGAGCGTGCGGTGAGCAACTCGAGGACTCAAACATCCTCCTCCTCCTTGATGTAAGTGCTACTGCTAGTCACACACACACACACACATACCTGGCTCGAGTGGGACGGGTGGTGCCGCGCTTGGCGGTTTGGGCGGCGCCTTCTTCGGATACCGGCGCGAGAGATTGTCGAGCGCATCGCTGGCGGCTTCGTCAGCATCATCACGGTTATTGTTACTACTTCGGATGGTGGGCACAGGGGGCCGCTTGGCTACAGTGGCAGCAGCGGAATGAGCTCGAGGCGGCCACTGGTAGCAGCAGCAGCAGTGCCATCCACTCACCCGGACGGATCGGCGTGTCGTCGAACGAATTGGTTGCAGGTGGCGCTCGCTCGTGCGGCTCCTCGCGCTCGGGCGCGCGCGTCTTAGGGTTCGTCCTGCCACCGGCCGCGTTTGGTGAGCGCCGACGCACAACGTTGCAAGCGAGCGATTGAGAAGCGAGTGACGAACTTGGGCGTGAACGTGTGGTCGTCCGAGAAGACGCCCTTGGAGCGCTGCTCGCGTAGGTCCTTCGCGCGGTCCTTCTTCTCCTGCTGTCGTCGCGCGTAGTCCGTCGGATCGCAGCGCAGCCGCGTGGCCGCCGCCGCCGCCTGCATGGCAAGTGCTGCAATGCAATCCGAGCAATCAGCGCGACGCGGCGCTTGGCGTTCGAAACGATCTCCTGCTATTAATTGCCGTCGGAAGTAGCGGACGACGAGTGTGTGTGAAAGTTGCCCGAGAGTGTTTGTGTATATGCAGGTGTTACCCCTTCTGGCTACTTGGTCGACGTCGTCGTGAGCAAACTCGAGACGACTTCGCGGACCCACGGCTGGGAAAACTGGTGAGGGTGCGGGACGTTGATCTCGTCCGTCTCGGCCTCCGCGACGAGCAGCTGGGCGCATACACACACACATGATCTGGTAAGAAACTCTGTACCATAGGAACCCCGACAGACGACACAGCTATAGACGTGATCGACGCACCTGCTCGTCCGCCTGCTGCGACTGCGCCACGTCCTGCATGAAGCTCACGGGATCGTGCGCGAACTGCTGCATCCACTCGCGCTTGCGGCACTGCTCGTGTAGGCGCTCGAAGAGGTCGCCCTCCTGCTTCTGGAGCAGCGCAATCTCCTTCTGCTGCTCCTGGAGGAGCTCTTCCCACTCGCGCAGCACCCGCTGCTTCACCTTCTCGAGAGCGTCCACAGCGCCGACGTCCACGTCGAAAAACTTCTCGCCCGATATCGCGGGGCATGGCTCCGTCGTCTCGGAGTCGACGCTCGCCTCGGACGACGCGCCCAAGCTCAGCGGGTACTCAAGATCGACCGACGTGACCGGCGTCAGGTGCGCCTTGAGCGCAAGGACCACGGATGAGAACGGCAGCAGCTCGCACTCAAACAGCTGCACGAGCGCCGCGTCGCAAACCACCATGCGGCAGTCGTCCTCCTTGATCAGGTTTCGCCGCTTGATGTACTCCCACACCGCCATGACAATGCTCTGCTTCGAGAACGACTTCGCGGAGCTCAGGTAGGCGCCGGCGACCGCTGCAAGCGGCTCGGAGATCGCGTACCGCTCTGGCATCTGGGTCGGGAGCAGCTTGATGCGTACCGTGTGCACCGTCCGTCCGTCTCGCGAGACCTCGAGCGCGTCCACCTCGTGATGCGTTTTCTGGAAGCTCGTCCACTGCCGCATAGCGAGAAAAAGAAGCAAGCGGAATCAGTAACGCGTATCGGAATCGCCTTCTTCAAATGGAATCGCGCCACAAACGCATTGACGCCATGCCTCGATGATCGGCTCGCTGTGCACGCGCGGGTCCAGTTCAATCGTCGCCTTCCGAAAGTACGTCGAGAAGCTCTGAGCGCCATAGGCAGTTTGTGAGAACACACTCCCCCGGCTACTAGCCAGCGCTGCTCTAGACGCACGCACCGCCGGCGTCCCGAGCTTCGCATCCGCCGCTTCGATGCGCAGCGTCCAGCGTCCTTGCGCGTCCCCATCTGCCGACGCACCCGCTGGTGGCGGTGTGTACGTGTGGTGTACACGGATGCGAAGCTGCTTCGCATCCGTCTGCGCCGCCACAAAGCGTTAGCGGCTTCTCCTACTCAACAGCGGACGCCTATCAGGCGGACGCACGTGCCTTGCGCGGGTACAGGCGGCTGGCCGCCAGCTCCTGCGTCATGGCACTCAGCCGCGCATCCAGTTGCATGTGCGCCGCCTGCACACGGCGCAGCAGCGCGACATCGTCCGCGATGGGCCACTCGCCGTCGATCAGCGCCTGCAGTCGCAGATCCCATGCAGCCATGTGAGCACACTCAGCCACACTCAGCGCCATCATCGCCTTCACGACCTGTGGAAGCTCGACTGGCATTTTCAGGTCGATTTGAATTGTGGGTGTTGCATGAACACAATAAAGTCGTGTACCCTTTCGAGCGGTACATACTGGCACAACCGGCACAGGGGGGATACACAAGCTTCTTGCGCACACAGTCGAAGCAGAGTACGCAGGCAAAGAGCCCAGCGCTACCGGCGGACGGACGGACGGACGGACGGGCGCGCGGGCATCGGCTCCTTCGCTGCTTCTCTCTCTCTCTCTGACCGCCGAGCACGGCTAGCGGAAACGGAGACACGATGGCGGTCGACAGCCTCGCGCGCTTCCTGCCGGGGCTGCGGCACGCGAGCGGCTCGACGCGGCACCGCGCGGCACGCGAGCTGCGCAAGTTCATCGAGGCCGAGGCGCGCGACCTGTCGCACGCGCTGTACATGAAGTGGGTGGCCGACATAAGCACGCGCCTCATGGAACTCTGCAACTCGAGCGACGCGCTCGAGCGCATGGGCGGCATCGCCGCCATGGACGAGCTCGTCGAGCTTTTCATCGCCGAGCGTAACGACCAGACGATCATCGAGTTCGCGCACTCGCTCACCAAGGTCTTCGAGAAGATCCCGGCCGCCGACCCGCCCACGCTGCGGCTCGCGGCCAAGGCGCTCGGCCACATCGTGTCCACGGGTGGCACGAGCCTCATCGAGTTCGTCGAGGACTACCACGTGCGCCCGGCGCTCGAGTGGCTTAAGAACGAGACCTTCCACGTCCGCCGCCACGCCGCCGTCGTGATCCTCAAGGAGCTCTCGGTCAACGCGCCGTCTACATCCTTCCGCTACATGGACCGCTACTTCGACTTTATCTGGAGCGCCTTCTGGGATCCCCGGCTCGTCGTGCGTGTGAGTGCGAGCGAGTCGCTCCAGACCTGCTTCTCGCTCATCCAGCAGCGCGAGTCGAACCGCAAGAGCTCCTGGTACATGCGCGCGCTCGACGAGGCCGAGAGCGCGTTCCGCAAGAACACGTCGGACGCCACACACGGCTCGCTGCTCATCATCAACGAGCTGCTGCGCAACACGGGAGACTTCATGCACCCGCACTACGCGCGCGTGTGCGACCTCGTGTTCGTGCACCGCGACCATAAGAGTGCGACTGTGCGCTCGGCGGTTGTGAATCTCTTCCCGCGCCTCGCGAAGTTCAACACGTCCGCGTTCGTGGAAAAGTTCTACCGGCCGTGCATGCGCCACCTGCTCGAGGTCCTGTTCTCCGCCACCACCACGATTCGCGCGGACGCGCTACTCTCGATCGGCAAGCTGTCGCTGGCGATCGGGCCGTCTCTCGCGCGCGACGAGCAGACGCTGTCCTCGATCATGTCCGGTATCAAGGTCGGGTTGCAGGTGAAGAAGCGCGACTTTGACACGCACAAAGAGGCGCTGGCGTGTCTGCGAATGCTCGCAGAAGCTGTCGGTCCAGGCCTCATGCGCATGGACATCGAGGCAATGGTGTCTCCTCTGTTCCAGAACGACCTCGACTCGTCGCTGGTCGAGGCGCTCGCGACGATCGTGAAGAAAATCCCTGCGCACCGCCAGATCATCCAGCAAAAGCTCTTCGAACGACTGAGCTCGATTCTGAGTATTGGGCGGCTCGACGGCACCGGCTCGTCCACGACGCCCACGAGCCGTGGGCGAACGAAAACGTCGTCAATTTCGGTGACATCGGGCAACCTGCTCTCAATCTTTTCGTCCGCGATCAACCAAACGAAGGCGAATATGAGCATGATGAGCACGGGGTCGTCGTCTGACCCATCGGGACTCTCTGCTTCTGGATCGATTGACGCGGCATCGTCGGTGATCGCTATGCAAGCGCTTGCGCTTGAGACGCTGGCCACGTTCGACTTTCAGGGGAACCGGCACATCCCGATCATGCAGTTTGTGCACGAGACCGTGGTCAAGTTCCTCGATCACGAAGTTGCTGCGATTCGTAAAAGCGCTGCTATCACGTGCTGCAAGCTGCTGCTCCCGCCTGGTGAAGAGCGCGGCGGGGGTGGCGTACTGGCGACGTCAGACGACTTTTCCAGTCCTGTCACGGCTGTGCTGGAACGGTTGTTGACCGTCGGCATCGCGGATACAGAGGCGAGCATCCGCTTGCAGGTGCTCGCGTCGCTGGACTCGCGGTTCGACCCACTGCTTGCGCAGGACGACAACTTGCGCTGTCTGTTCATCGCGCTGAACGACGAAGTGTTTGAGATTCGCCAGAAGGCGATGAGCATGCTTGGACGCCTGACGCATTACAACCCATCGACTGTGCTGCCGTCGCTCCGGCAGACGCTCGTGCAGCTGCTCGCAGAGCTCGAGTTCAGCGGCGATACGCGAGGAAGAGAGGAAGGCGCTTTGTTGATCGGTTGTCTGCTGCGGTCGGCAGCGCAGCTTGCAAAGCCGTATGTGCTCCCGATCCTGAAAGCGCTGATGAAGAACCTTCGGGAAGATTCGGCACGGCGCAACCACAGCCGCAGTACAGCGACTGTGAGCAAAGCGATTCTCGCGACGCTGGGAGACCTTGCGGAGGTCGGTGCCCAGGAGCTGACGCCGTTCCTGAACCAGCTGCTGCCCGAGGTGATTGACGAGATGCGCGATTCGAGCAACCCGCAGATTCTCCAGGTCGCGATCAAGACGCTTGGGCAGCTTGTGTCGTCCACGGGCTATGTCGTGCTCCCGTACCACGAGTACCCAGAGCTGCTTGATCTGCTGTGTGAGGCGCTCCAGAAGTCGGGTGACGTTAACGAGCCTCTGCGCATTGAAGCTGGGCGGACGCTCGGTATCATCGGCGCGCTGGACCCGTACAACCTTCGCCTGTTCCATCTACAGAAGATCGGGAAGATCGCGAAGGCACCGACGAAGGAGTTCAAAGGAGGCGCGCTAGGAGCTCCCACCGGTGTCGGTGGTGGTCCAACTGTTGGTACCGGCGCCAACTTCAATGCCCTCACTGGGGGAACACACATGGTGGACATCTCAATGGTGAACGGCAACGCTGGCGGCGCTGTGAACTTTGGCGGCGTGGCGATGAACGGTAGAGCCAACAATGGGTTTCCTAGCACAATCTCCGCGTGGGCTGGGGACGATGACGCCAAGTTGGATGTGCCTCTGCTGCTCGCGGAGCCGAGGAAAGTGACCACGAAAGATAAGCAGACGAGCGGCAACCTGTCGAACATCCAGCTCGAGGCACCGCCAGACGACATCTTGCCGTCCATGATCGAGGACTCGGCACAGTATTTTCCCACGGTTGCGTTTAACGCGCTCATCCGTATTCTCTTGGAGCCGCGCAACTCGGTGCACTACCAAGGTACATTCGTTGCGATCATGTACATTTGCAAGAGCCAGAGGAAGCGCGTGGCCGCGCACCTGGACAAGATCATCCCGGCGTTCCTGTACGCGATGGAGAAGGTGAACCGGTCGCTGCGCAAGTTCCTGTTCGAGCAGCTGTGCGACCTCGTGCAGATCGTTGAGGAGCAAATCCAGCCTCACCTGGACCACGTCGCGATGCTTTCGATCGTGCACAGCTACTGGGACGAGCACCTCGAAGAGGTGCTGAACTTGGTCAAGAAACTCGCGAACTCGCTCGGGGAGCACTTCCGCGTGTACCTGCCGGACCTGATTCCACAGCTGCTTCGTGTGATTCGTACCGAGCGCGACAACCCGAGTCGTCCCCGAACATTGCTTGTGCTGAAGACATCCGTGTCTTTGGGGCGCCTTCTGGATGGGTACTTGCATCTGATCATTCCGGCGCTCGTGGCACTGATACAGAGCGACGCGGACTTGAATGCAAGGAAGCAGGGCCTCGGGTCCCTCGGGTCGCTCGTAAAGAAGCTGAATGTGAGCGTGTTCGCGTCCAAGATCATCCACATGCTAGCGCGCGTGATCTCGTCGCAGCATGAGCTGGTTTATCTCGCGATGGACTGTCTGTGCTGTATGGTGTACACGATGGGAGACGACTACGCAATCTTCGTGCCCGTGATTAGCCAGGTGCTCGGCCGCCAGACGTCGCGAAACAACGACATTTTCGATCGGTACGACTTGCTCGTATCCAAGATCCTGAAGCACCAGCCGCTGCCAGTGGCGTCGTGGGCGACAGACCCGTTGAAAGCTCGAGCAGATGCGTCTTCCGATGCGAAGGACGGTACCGGCGCGCAAGAAGAGACCAAGAGCCTTCCGTGCGACCAGAAGAACCTGATGAAGGCGTGGGAGGCGTCTCAGCGCAGCACGAAAGAGGACTGGACGGAGTGGATGCGAGCGTTCTCGGTGGAACTGCTGCGTGAGTCGCCGTCTCCGGTGCTGCGTGCGTGCAAAGAGCTCGCATCCGTGTACCAGCCCCTGGCGCAGGAGCTGTTCAACGCGTCGTTTGTGAGCGTGTGGCCGAACTTGAGCTCCCCGACGCAGGACAATCTGATCCGTGCGCTAGAGACAGCGTTCCAGTCGTCGCATCTGCCATCGGAGATCCTCCAGACGCTGCTCAACCTCGCGGAGTTCATGGAGCATGACGACCAGCCGCTGCCAATCGATATCCGCCTGTTAGGTTCGCTCGCTGAGCGGTGCCATTCGTTTGCAAAGGCGCTGCACTACAAGGAACTGGAGTTCAACACGAACCCGAGCGCAGACGCCATCCAGGCGCTGATCAGTATCAACTCCAAGCTGAACCAGCCGGAAGCGGCGCGCGGCATCCTGAAGTACGCGCTGGATCTGCTGCCTGGTATCGAGGTGAAGGCGTCGTGGCACGAGAAGTTGCTTCGGTGGGACGATGCGCTCGAGACCCACGATCGCATCCTCCGATCGCAGCCGGACAACGTCGAAGCAATCTTCGGCAAAATGCGCTGCTTGTACGCGATTGGCGAGTGGCGAAAGCTGAACGATCACGTGCAGGAGACGTGGGCGAAGATCTACGGCGAAGATCGGGATCTGAACAGCGAACAAGGAGGAGGCAACTTGCTCGATGTACCGCCGGCGCTGAAGAAAGAGCTCTGCAGCAACGGCGCGCGCGTTGCGTTCTCGCTGCAGAACTGGGACGCGATCCCCAAGTACATCAACTCGGACATGGACGAGACCGAGTCGCACCTGTTCCAGGCAGTGGTCGCGATCCGCCGAATGGAGCTCGAGGAGGCGCTGAACTCGATCTATCAGTGCCGAAAAGTGATGGACCCGACACTCCGCTCGCTCGTTAGCGAGAGTTACTCACGTGCGTATCTCCCGTCGATCGTGAACCTGCAGATGCTGACCGAGCTGGAAGAGATCGTGGCGTACCTGAAAACGTTTGCGTACAAGAACAATGGTGAGCTCACACTGCTGTCTGTGCCGTCGACATCAACGTCGCGGCGGAAGCAGAGCATCAGTAGCTTGAACTTTGTGTCGTCGTCCTCGTCGACGTCGTACGACCACGAGAAGCGCGCCGCACTGACCAAGCTGCAGACCGTATGGACGCGGCGTGTGCTCGGCGTGGACCGGAACATCCAAGTGTGGCAGAGCCTGATGCTCGTGCGGTCACTGGTGTTCGACCCGCGCGAAGATGTGGACATCTGGCTCAAGTACGCTCGTTTGTGCCGTAAGTCGGGTCATCTCAACATGGCGGCGAGCGCACTATGGCGAGTGGGTGCACAGCCGTTGATCCGAACGATCCAGAAGGACCCGTACAACCCGCTGCCGATCAACTTTGGCGATACTGGCGGCTCCACTCACGGCTTCGGGAACGGCATCTCTTCGTTGGTGGACGGTTCCACCGCGGATCCGCGCGTGGCATTCAGTTACTTGCGTCACTTGTGGGCAGAGAACAAGGAGGACATTGCGCTGAAGCAAATCACGCACTTTATCGAGGCACTGGAGCAGCACGGCGACGAGAAGAACGAAGACATGGTGAAGTTGCGTGTGCAGGTGTACATTCAGCTCGGCGAGTGGCAGATGTCGCTGCTGGAGCCCAAGAAGCACTCGGACGAGGTGTTCGACCAGGTGCTCGGGTGTCTCGAGACGGCGACGAAGCTCGACCCGACGAACCACCGCGCGTGGCACGAGTGGGCGTTGATGAACTTCCGAGCGCTTGAAGCGACACTGAAGGACCAGAACGACCCGAGTCAGGTGAAGCGGTACGCTGCGCCGTCGATCCACGGGTTCTTCCGCTCGATATCGTTCGGCCACACGCGCTACGACGTGACGAAGGACGTTCTGCGCTTGCTCACGCTCTGGTTCACACACGGGAACCGGAGCGACGTGCATGCTGCGATGATGGACGGTTTCCAGGACGTCTCGATTGACACGTGGCTGGACGTCATTCCGCAGCTCATTGCCCGAATCGACTCGCCGAACCCAAAGATGAACGAGCTGCTGCACGAGCTGCTGTCTCGCATCGGCCAAGCGCACCCGCAGGCGCTCATCTATCCGATCACCGTCGCCTCGAAGGCGTTGAATCCGAAGCGGAAAGAGGCCGCCGAGGGTATCCTCGCAGCTGTGCGTCGCCACTCGTCCAAGCTCGTGTACGAAGCTGACATGGTCTCTCGAGAGCTCATTCGCGTGGCGATCTTGTGGAATGAGCTGTGGCACGGCGCGCTCGAAGAGGCATCGAAGCACTACTTTACGAATCGCGACACGAGCGCAATGATTGCCGAGCTCGCGCCTCTCCATGAGCTGATGGAGAAGATCGGCACGGAGGAGACGCCGACGCTGCGCGAGGTGGGGTTCTATCAGGCATTTGCGCGCGACTTGAAGCACGCCAAGGAGTGGTCGAATGTGTTCGAGAAGACACGCAATATCGCGGATCTGAACCAAGCGTGGGACATCTACTACAACGTCTTTTCGAAGATCCGCAAGCAGCTGGCGAATCTGTCGACGCTTGAGCTGGCGAATGTCGGCCCGAAGCTGCTGTCGGTACACGGTCTCAGTCTCGCGGTGCCTGGCACATACAAGGTCGGCGCACCGATCGTGCGCATCCAGTCGTTCGACAACAAGGTGACGGTGCTGACATCGAAGCAGCGCCCACGCAAGGTGACGATCAACGGCAGCGACGGCAAGGCGTACCCGTTCCTGCTCAAGGGCCACGAAGACCTTCGGCAGGACGAGCGCGTAATGCAGCTCTTCGGCGTCATCAATACGCTGCTGGCGAACGACAGTGACACGAGCAAGCGGAATCTGGCGATCGAGCGCTACTCGGTGCTGCCGCTATCGCACACGAGTGGGCTCATCGGCTGGGTGCCGTTCTGCGATACGCTGCACCTGCTCATCCGCGACTACCGCGAAGCGCGCAAGATCCAGCTGAACGTGGAGCACCGACTGATGGTGCAGATGGCACCGGACTATGACAAGCTGCCGCTCATGCAGAAGGTGGAGGCGTTCAAGTACGCGCTCGGCGAGACGACGGGGCAGGACCTGTACCGCGTGCTGTGGCTCAAGAGTCAGGACTCGGAGGTGTGGCTCGACCGGCGCCGCAACTTCACGCGGTCGCTCGCGGTGATGTCCATGGCCGGGTACATCCTGGGCCTCGGTGACCGGCACCCGAGTAACCTGATGCTCGACCGTGTGTCAGGCAAGCTCGTACACATTGACTTCGGCGACTGCTTCGAGGTCGCGATGGAGCGCGACAAGTACCCGGAGAAGATCCCGTTCCGCCTCACGCGCATGCTCACGCAGGCGATGGAGGTGAGCGGCATCGAGGGCAACTTCCGGTACACGTGCGAGGCGTCGATGCGCGTGCTGCGCGACAACCGCGACAGCCTCATGGCCGTGCTTGAGGCGTTTGTGTACGACCCGCTGATCAACTGGCGCTTGCTCAAGAAGGACGCGGTGCCGTCGCATGCGCAGCCGGAGGAGGACACGGACTCGCGGGTGGTCGCGAACGGCGTGAACGGCGCTGGTGGCGAGGGAGACGCGAACGGAAGCGGCGCGGCGGCAGACGACGACAAGAGTGTGGTCGGAAGCGTAAAGAGCACGTCGTCGGCATCGACGCCGAGGACGCGGCGGCGCCACTCGTCTGAGTCGATGTTCGGGTTTAACATCGACGCGTCGAGTCTGGCGCACAACTCGATCAAAGAGGCGCAGCGGGACTACGACACCAAGAACATCGGGCAGTCGGTGATCACGACGGAACTGCCGCAGCTGAACGAGAAGGCGCTGTCGGTCATCGACCGCGTGAAGAAAAAGCTCGTGGGCCGTGACTTCGACGACGGCTCCAAGGTGCTCAGTGTCGACGCGCAGGTCGACCGGCTCATCATACAGGCGACATCGCACGAGAACCTGTGCCAGCTGTACTACGGCTGGTGTCCGTTCTGGTGAAGTGTGTGCAGGTGGAAGAAATGATAATATGAGTTTTGTTGTCGTGCACAAAAGGACGTTGTCCATGACGGGGTGGACGCTCTGTCCACCTTGAGAGGACCATCTTGTGGACATTCCATTTTTATTACTTTATTCAAGCTAGAACATTAGCTTTCAAGTAGAAAATATCGTTCGGAACAAATTATTCTTAGGCTTGATCAAAGTAAAGCAAACGTTATGTGGCGCAGTGTGGCACAGACTTGCCTATCAACAACCGTTGGCTGGAAGTGGCGCTTGCTTGGTGCAGAGTCCACCACACAGCGACGAGAGCTCTGAAGTAGCAGGCTGAGTGAGCGGTCATGGGCAACAAGAGGAAGCAGGCGGGCGGCGCGGCCAGCGGCGCGAAGAGCAGCAAGAAGCTCAAGAAGAGCGGCGGTGGCGGCGGCAGCAACTCAGCATCCGCCAAGAGCCGTGCTGGCAAAGACGCTGGTCGCAAGAGCAGCGGCGCGAACCAGAAGCGTGGCGGGAAGCAGAAGCAGCAGACTCAGCGCCCGGCAGCGCCTGAGGAGGAGGACGTCGAGGTAGACGATGAGGACGTCGAGTTCTTCGCGGAGAACGCGACGTTCTCGTCTTTCCTCGTAAAGATGGACCCCAAGCAGCTGAGTAAGGATGCGAAGGCGAAAGCGACCAAGCAGCAGCCCATGAAGCCCAAGGCGAAGGACAAGAAGAGCGACGAAGAGGACGAAGACATGCCACTTGAGAAGCTCGAGGCGCGCCCCCGCAAAGCCGGGTGGGAGAACCAGAAGAAGATCGACCTGACCACGAAGCTCCCAGTCAAGTTCATGGACGGCAGCGTGCGCCAGAACAAGGCGCTCATCGAGCACGCTGAGAAGGAAAAAGAAGCCAAGGACGCCGACGCTGATGACGACGAGGAAGACGAAGAGGAAGAGGAAGGCGAAGAGGAGCTGGAATCTGACGTGTCGGACATGGAGTTCGAAGAGATTGATGACGCCACGGCGGCGGCGGCGGCGGCAAGAGTTCCTAGTGCTACGACGGCAAAAGTCGCCGCTACGGGCACAAAGCCGCAGACGAGTGAGGTGGATCTGCGGCTGCAGCGGGAGCACCGCCTGGCCGCGAAGAAGGTGGAGATCGCGCAGCTCTGCGAGAGTATCCTGGAGAACCCCGAGGACGCGTTTAAGAAGAATAAGGAGCACCCGGAGAACCTGAGCAAGATCCAGCAGCTCTTTTCTCTGTCTCGCGACCCGGACTTGACGGTGAAGAAGCTTGCGATGCTGTCGCAGCTCTCGGTGTTTCTCGACATCCTGCCGGACTACCGCATTCGCCTGACGAGTGACGAGAAGCAGAACGGCCGCCCGCTCAAGAAGAACGTGCAGAAGATGCAGGACTACGAGGCGTCGCTGCTCAACAACTACCAGACGTTCCTCAAGTTCTGTTCGCAAACTGTGACGGAGGGGCTGAAGGGGAAGAACCCGGCAAAGGAACTCACAGCGAACGATCAGCGCCAGCTTGGGCTGGCTGAGACCGGCACTCGCTGCCTTGCAGAGCTCTTGAAGGTCAAGTACGCGTTCAACTTCCACATGAACATCATCGTCGCGCTCGTACCGATCGCGGACTCGCACTTTGCGAACCTGCGTACCATCGCGTGCGGCGCGTTCCAGGAAGTGTTCCGGTCGGACAAGAGCAGCGCGTACTCGCTCGAGATCGTCAAGCAAATCTCGTCGTATGTGAAGCAGAAGGAGCACCGAGTGAAGCAGGATATCATCAAGACGTTTCTCGTGATCCCGCTCGACGTGACCATGGAGCAGGGCGAGGACGCGCGTAAGAAAGCCAAGAATGACCGCAAGAAGCGTCGGCGTCTGCAGAACGAGGGCGATACCATTGCCGCAGGACTGAAAGAAGCCGAAGCGGTGGTCGACAAATCGGAGCGACAGAAGACGCAGGCCGACATCCTCCACGAGCTCGTGCTCGTGTACTTCCGCATTCTCAAGCAGGCGACGTATTCGACCGCGCTGCCGGCTGTGCTGGAAGGTCTCGCCAAGTACGCATTCTTGATCAACCTGGACATCATGATCGACCTGCTCAAGGTTCTCAAGACCGTGCTGCGCGAGGATATTTTGCCACTCCCATCAGCGCTGCAAGCCGTGCTCACCGGCCTGCGCACTCTGCAGGGCCCAGGCCAAGAACTCATGGTCGACGAGAAGGAGTTCGTCGACATTCTCTACAAGCTCCTGCGCAAGTTCACAGAAGGCGAGGATGTGAGCTGCTTCCCGACTGCACTGCTGTGTGTCGAAGCCGTGTTCATCCGCCGGAAAGAGATCGTCGTGGACCGCGTTGCGGCGTTTATCAAGCGTCTGCTGCTTATCTCGATCCACCTGCAGCCGAACCAGATTCTTGCGGTCCTGGCGCTGATTCGCAGCCTGTTCCACCGCTACTCGAAGCTGCAGCAGCTGCTCGAGAGCGATGTCGACCGCGTGTCGGCGGGCGAGTACCGTGCAGATGTGGATGACCCAGACTTCACGAACCCGTACTCGACAGCGCTATGGGAGCTGTCGCTGCTGGGCCGCCACTACCATCCGAAAGTGGCGTCATTCGCTGTCGGCACGGCTGAGATGGGGCCGAGTCTGCCGACTGAGTTCCCGAAGATGCTGCTGGACAACTACGACATCTCGCAGTCGGGTCGGTTCAACCCGCCGGTGCTCGCGCCGCCGCGCAACCCACTGTACTCCAAGATGGCCGTGGACGTGCGCAAGAAAGCCAACAAGCGCCGCCAGCGCGAGCGCCGCTTCTTCGTGCGCGACCCGTGCGCGGACGACGGCAGGAAGCCCTCGCCGTTCTACCAGTTCTGTCTCGACCTCGACCAGCAGCGAGATGATGATGCGGACGCTGTTGTTAGTTTCCAGTTTTCGACTCCTGTGTCCGCAGCGCTGTAAAATGTGCGTGGACACACACGCGCACACATTCATCTGTAATAGAGCTTGCTTCACTCCGTTCGCTATCACTGATGACGCTCGTTTCTCCCTTCTTCCTCGACACAGACACACTCACACCGCCAGCACGCATGCACTCGCACGCGTCGCTCGCTCATATAAAGAAGTGGTTCCCGCTTGCCCTGTGTCGATGAAGAGAGAACAGCGTGAGCTAGAGATGAAGCCAGAAGGACAACCGGCTGCCATGAAAGTAGCAGACGCACCGTTTGTTGTTGTTGCTGCTGTACTTTCGTGGCTGTTGCTGGTCGCTGTAGCCGTACTGCTGCTGCTGAAGGCGATGGTCGGTGCTGGCATAACCGTGCTGATCATTGTTACTGTAGTGCTGCTGTCCCTGTTGTTGCTGGTGGTCGTAGCCGTACTGCTGCTGCTGCTGATAGTCGTTGTGTGCGTATTGCTGCTGCTGGATTACATCATCGCCGTACTGGTGGTGCTGCTGGTGGTAAAGATGATCGTCGTATCCGTACTGCTGCTGCTGCTGCTGCTG
>JAASFW010000327.1:0-22824 GCA_023334005.1 Globisporangium orthogonon | reverse complement strand
TCTCAACTTCGGTCTCAGTTCTCAGCCAACCCATCTACCTTGTCCGGACAGGCAGGCAGGCAGGCAGTCAGTCACCACTGCAGATGCCAGCTAGGATCTCCCATCCTGTCGTCCCAGTCGTTCCGGTCGTCCCAGTCGCTCTGGTCGTCCCAGTCATCGTTGTTGTTGCACCGTGTGCCGTCGTGTAGAATGCATTCATCAGTAGAAGTAGCAGTCAGTCAGTAGCAGTTCTTCATCATGCTGGCTCGGTCTTGCCAAGTAAACCGAAGATCATTACCAGTTCATCTACTTCATCCGTGTTCCTTATTGTAAGCGTGAACGTGGAAGAGTTTGGACACAGGGTGATGGCAGTTTGGGTCCTGTCCGCTTGATTCAAGTACAAGAACGTCACCATCATCGGCCCGAAGTCAAGCGCGTGTTCACGTTCGATGCGACTCGTCTCGGGCGTGGTGCTATCGGAGCTGAAACACACGCGATCGCGGCCACTCAGCAGCCAGCAGCATGCGCATTTGACGCTGCTCTTGTGCAAATGTCGGTTCGAGGGCTCAAGTTCGAAGCACCGCAGTGTAGCTCTACCAGCACGCTATTCACGCAGCGTCCGAGTTGCGCGTCTTGTGTGGGGGCTCGGTTGGCACACCAGGTCCATCCAAGGCGGCAGTCGTTATCCGAGTCCCCTGCGTGACGCGCTGTTCGCACCGATCAAGTTGAGTTCGAAGCGGCGCTGCCTCCCACTGCCGCCTCTCTCTTCGGGTTTCATGTACACTCTATCTTCCGCGAGCGCTCGCGAGTGAATTGAGCCCGCGCGGCCTGTTCGCAGGCCTCCGAAGCCCAGGAGCTTGAGCGCGTGTTGCGCTGTCGCCACCAGCGCCGCATCCACCAACCTCCAGGCCGCGAAACCTTCCGCGGATGGGCGTCGAGGCCGCGAAACTCGCGCTTCTGAGCGCCGCAGAGCGCGAAATGCGGATTCTGGCCGCAGATCCGCAAGGGTGCTGCGCAGCCGCCTGCCTCGATTTGCGATTTTACGAGCCCGTTAGTCCCTCGACATTTCGCAGTTCCTGCCACATTTGCGCGCTGTCGGGCGCGAGAAGCAGCTGATATCCCTCTCGAACATAAACGCCCTCTCCTACTCGCTGCGACAACGGCCGACCCATACGCATCGAGTTACCCAGTCCCAAACTGCCCTGCGCTTCCGATGCTGCATTTCCATTCCACCAGCAACTCGCTCTCCACTCTCCCTCGTCCTCTCGCGTGCATGCGCGCGCCACAGTGAAGAGCAGCAAGCGAGCGAGCGAGCGAGCGAGTGCTGAGCGAGTGAGTGCGGAGAGGAGGAGGCGGAGGAGGAGAGAGCGAGCGGCCGCATGGCGCCCATCGAGGAGCCGTGGGAGGCCGCGCTCGCCCGCGCCGCGCACAGCAGCGCGAGCGGCCGCGGCCCCGCGCGCGACGCCCACGAGTCCGAGCGCTGGGGCGGCGTCAAGACGTGGGTCTTCGGCCAGATGCTTGCGAGCTCGTTCGCGAAAGTGGCGCTGGGAGAGCGCCGCCGCAGCGCCAGCGAGTGGGCAGACAGTGCCGCCAGCAGCTTCAGCCGCCTTAAGCCGCCGGCGCGCTCGTCGTCCTCGACGCTCTGCGCGGACATCGAGGAGCTGGAGGAGCTGGAGGAGCTGGAGGAGCTCGAGGAGCTCGAGGAGCTTGACGTGGTGGTGGAGGAGAAGCGCGTCGCGTTCAGTAGCAACAACAACAACAACAATAACAACAACAACAGTAGCAGCAGGCGTCACACGTTCGACGTCCTGCGCGTGATCGGCGCCGGCTCATACGGCACCGTGCTGTTGAGCCGCCTGCGCGGGCGCGCTGGCCGGGATGGCGACGGCGACAAGCTCTTCGCGATCAAGGTCGTGGACAAGCGCAAGCTCGCCAAGCACGGGCGCAGCATCAAGAGCGACCGCGACACACAGCGCATCCTCACGGAGAAGCAGGTACTCTGCGCGCTCGAGCACCCGTTCATCACAAAGCTCGTATGCAGCTTTGAGACGAACGACTCGCTCAACTTCGTCATGGAGTACTGTCCCGGCGGCGACATGTACTTCCTGCTCGAGAAGTTCCCGAAGAACCGCATGCCCGAGAGCCACGTCGTGTTCTACGCGGCGTCCATCGCGCTGGCGCTCGACTACCTGCACGCGCGCGGGGTCGTCTACCGCGACCTCAAGCCCGAGAACATTCTGCTCGACAAGGACGGCTTCATCCGGCTCGCAGACTTTGGCTTCGCGCGCGAGCGCATGGCGCGCGCCGAGCAGAGCTGCAAGACGTTCTGCGGCTCGGCCGACTACATCGCGCCCGAGGTCGTGCGCGGCACGGGGTACGGCATGGCGGCCGACGTCTGGAGCTTCGGCTGCGTCGTGTACGAGCTGCTCACAGGCTTCCCGCCGTTCTACTGCCCGACGGACCGCAACCTGCTCTTCCGCAAGATCGAGCGCGTGGAGCCGACGTTCGGACCGCACTTATCCCCGGAGGTATGCGACCTCATCTCGGGGCTGCTGCACAAGGACGCGTCGAAGCGCCTCGGGAGCGGCTCGCCGAACGGCATGCAGGATGTGTTCGACCACCCGTTCTTCGCGTCGATCGACTGGCAGCAGCTGTCGACGAAGCAGGTCGTTCCGCCACTCAAGCCGAGGCTCGCGGGGCCGCTCGACACGTCCAACTTCGAGGACCAGTTCACCACACAGCACGTGGAGGGCTACCTCGTGTACGAGGAGTACGCGCCGCATTGCCCTCCGTCGCGACGCCAGTGCCAGAACCAGTACTTTGAGGACTTCGACTGGTGTACGGACGACGCGGACTTTGAGTGAGTGATCGAAAGAGAGAAAAAGAGGAAGCAGCTGCGAGCGAGCTGTCAGTTCTAGAACAAGGAGGAGGAACCCGAGGTGCTTGAGAGAGACTGGTGGACCACCGCTGTTTGGCACTCCTTCAGCTTGAGAAGAACACGGCTATAACTTATATGCAACGGAGTCGACGTCACTCGGAACGAACCGAACTGCTGATCATGGTCAGCCGCTGCTCGCAGCAGTAGTAGCGACGGCATCCGAGTGCTGCGCTACGCTGCTGCTCTTCTTGTGCCTCGCGTTCGTCTCGTCTTCATCGAGAAACTTGACGTCGAAGCAGTTGCGTTCGCGCGGGTCCTTGTACTCCATCCCAAGCGCGATGAACACGTCGACCTCCGACGTGCACACCACGCTCGCGCCTCTCGCTACTTTCTTGCCGTTCACGCGCGTCACCAGCTTGAGCTCGCGGTCCGACAGTGTCCAGCCCTTCTTGTGCGCGAACAGCCGCATGCTGCGGTTGAAGTGGTCGCTGCCGGTGAAGTACAGCAGCGCGAACCCGAAACAGCGCCGCGGATACACTTTGATGTCCAGCCGTCGATGCGGAAGATCCTGACACCACACATGCCAAGAAGAGCGTTCGATAAGCTAGTTCGTTAGTTCGAGCCGTGTTGACAAGTCTGCAAGTCTGCACAAACGCTTCCTAGCCACCTTGGACACTCGGCACACTCCCATGTAGGTATCGCATCCGCCCACGTGGTGTTCGGATATGTGCGTCAAGTCATCTGCACGACAATGAAATAGTGAGAACGTCGTCAGCACCAAGGAAGACGTTCACAGCAAGATGGATCACCATCACCTGTGAGGAAGCCTATTTCATGCAGCTTCTTGAGCAGTTCTGCAGGACAACCGCGGATAAGCTCGCGTGTTCCGAAGCCACGCCAAACTCGCTATCATTCACAAGATCGCACCTGGCAGAATGCCGCACTCCTCGTTGTCTGGATCCGTGATCAGCACATCGCAGTCTCCGGAGAAAAGCTTGCCTCGTCGATATGAGCCACACGACAGCGCGGTCGCGTTCGGGATCAGACAGCGCACAGCGTCCACGACAGTCTTCTCGATCTGAGCGACTTCAGCTCTGCACGCCCACAAGCCAACCCACGAGCACAGCTGTCAGCACACAGAATCAACCTCCAGAGTCTTCGATCGAAAAGAGTGCGAGTAAGTACCTCGGAATCTTTGCCAGGAAGTCGTCGTAGTGTTTCAGACCGATCTGTTGCTGTGCTGAGAGAACGGAGGCGCCATTGTTCCGAAGATCGTCGAGTGTCTTGTATCCCAAGCTGGTGCAATCAAAATACACAATCAGCAGTTCAATTGTAAGTGTTGGGTCGACGGTGTCCAAACCAACTCACATCGTGCACGCTTGCACCCACTTACTTGTACAACTTCGCGGCAGTCGCTGGACCCACTCCCCAGATGCGCGACATCTCCACCAGACACCGCAGTCTCAGGTTCGTCTTCATCGTCTCCAGCTTCGCAATCTTCCCAGTCTCCAGCACCTCGACGATCTTGCCGCGCAGTCGACCTTTGGCCCACGACAGACCCTTGACATCCTTGACGCTCGAGATCCGCGTGCGCATCGTCTTGAGGCTCGAGACGACTTTCTGTGGCAGGAGTGCGACGTGGACATCATTTTAGCGAGAGTGTGCGAGTGTGACGTACGCATTGCGCTGCATGTGCTTGTTCCTACGACACACACCTTGTACATGTACTCTCGCCAGATATCGCGCTCGACATGGAGATACTCCATCAGCTCTTCAAGCGGGTCGGTCAGGTGCGCGTTCAAGTTCGCTTGCACCACTGCTGAGCGTTGTACATTCAAACATGGCGTGTGAGTCTCGGCAGCATCCACCTCGTCACCCCACCCTGCCATCAACTGCAACTCGAAAGTCACGCACTGGATGACTTCTGACACACGAACGCTTCTGCGCGCATTGGCTTGCCGTCCAGTTCGTTTGCGATGGGGTGGAAGCCCGGATTGTTCGCGAAGAAGATCGGCGTCCGCTCCTTCACGAGCGCGTCTTTCTGCTTCTGCAGCTTTTCTTCCTCGCGCCGCATCTTCTCCACGTCGAGATTCACCGGCGGCGCGCGCTGGATCTCCTGCTCACCCTTCAGCTGGATGTCGGAACCTTCGTCCGGCGCGAGACTGTCGTCGTCCTCGTCGCTGTCTGCGGCCGCAATGACTCTCGCTGCTTCCACTTCCTCGCGGTGCTTGTGCTCGGCTTCGAGCTGGTCGCGCAAATACGTCCACGCGAAGGCGTCCTCGTGTTCTGGGAGCTTCTTCTCGCGCACGAGGAACGCGAGCCACTCGGGTGTGTACACCTTCACCCGCGCCGCCACGTCTTCCGGAGGGAACGCGGACACCTGGTAGTACTCGCGCGCCTTCTGCTGCTCCAGCTGCGCGCTTGCAACCACGACGTCGATGCCGCACCAATCGGCCATCCCAACACTCGCCGCCATCACGGGTCTACCGCCGAGCTTCTCAACCATCTCCTGCCAAATCTCGACGCGCTTGCGGCTCACGTCTGCGCCGATGGGTACGATGAGCACCCTGCGGCCCTGGAGCACCGAGTGCTGCGGATCCGTCAGCGACGGCAGCGACGGTGGCAGCGGCTTTTGCTGCTGCTGCTGCTTGCGCCGCTTGCCGTTCGGCGCGTTGGCCAGTGTCGACGGCACGCGGCGCTTCCGATCCGGGATCTCGTCCGCACTGGCGTCGCTGCCTTCGCTGCCACTGTCGCTGAGCTCGATGGGCGTCGTGGAGCTCGAGCCTCTCCCTTTCTCGAGAACGGGAGCGGCACCGAGCAGCTCGGCGCTCTGCTGCATTGCGCGCAAAAGAGAGAGTGAGCGCTACGAGGTGAGCATCGCACCGCGCGCGCGCGTTGCCGCTCCTTGCGGACTTGCACATGCGATGGCAGAGTGATGTTCAGTGCAACTTGCACTGTTGGTTTCTTCACTATGGATATGTGGTTAGAAGGTGGGACGCACTCACGCCTGCGCCGCCATGCTGCTGTAGGCGACCGACGGGTGCGGCACCTGCATGACGGCGGGCGAGCCTTCCGCGTCTGATGGCTCGCGGTAGAGCTCCTGCTCCTTGGTGGGGCGCGTGAGCGCCGCGACGCCCACGCACACAGTGAGCGACATGATGTAGAGTCCGCCGCAGATCGCGGCCGCGCGCACGACCGCCGAGTCGGTCGACGGCCCAAAGTCCTCGTAGCGGTCCGCGTAGACGGCGAAAAGCACGCCGGCGATGCTCTCGAGGAAGCGCCAGCCGTGCAGCACCCAGAGGCGCGTGCCGAGCAGCGTCGTGCGCGCTGAGCCACGCCGTGCCGTGAGCTTCGACGCATCGACGACGAAGAGCGTGAAGAACGGGAAGAAGAGCACCGCGCGCGTGAGCTGCACGCTCCACTTGGGGTCTGTGTGCGTCGTGCGCAGAAGCGAGCACCCGATCACGGAGCTCGCGATGATCACGGCCGCGTACTGCGCCACGAGCAGCTTCGTGGTCATGGCCACGAGCAGGATCGCGCCGGCGCGCGCCGCGAACTGCCCCAAAATGAACGCGTAGCCGGCGACGCGCAGCGCGCCCTTGTCGCGCTTGCACACGTAGTTGCCGACCGCGAGCAGCAGCGTGAGCCCCGTCGAGATAACGGCCCAGAGGTCCAGCAGCTTCCACTTGCGGTAGTGGATCGTGGCGTTTGCCTGGATGATGAAGAGCGGGATGTCGCGCACGATCGCCTGCACGAACGCCGCGAAGCGCAGTCCTTCCTGCAGGAGGCGCACGTCGGCCTCCGCCTCCGCCGCTGTCACAGATGCCGAGACGTTGGCGGTCGCGTGGCTCGCGGTAGAGCCCGGCGCCTGCAGCTGCGCTGGGCGGGCCGCGCGCGCCGTCTTAGCGCGGCGCTCGGCGACGAACACGACGATCGTCTCCAAGAGCACGCGCAGTTGCAGCACGCCGAGTATGAAAGCTGCGAGTGTGTTGAGCTTGGCGCTGCGCGCATAGCATCGGGGCCGGCGACGCTCGAGCGCGATGCCCACGAGCCCCATGACGACCCCGCTGAAGGCGAGGAACGCGAGCGAGAGGATGTACTCCTCGACCCACTTGCGCCGGATGTACTCGGCGTTGAGCACCACGTCGGTCACGACGGTCGAGACCTCGTACACCGCGAACACCACGTCCATCGCGGAAAAGCAGCAGTAGCGTCTCGTGGGGTGGCGCGCGGCGGACGCCACGTACGAGGAGGAGCTGGATGCCGGCGGCGGTGCGGTCTCCGCCTGCACGTTAGTTACTGTGTGGCGACTTGTGGCGAACCCATGTCGGCTTTGACTTGGGCAATGTATGGGCGAGGGCGGGCGAGATAATGATGTAATCCGCGAGGTTGGATTTCCGGGTGTTTTCTCAAAGAACTGTCGTTGTGTTGACGGGAAGTGACCAACTGCGAGCGAGCAGCGATGTCTGGCCAGGAATCGCCCGGTCGATCGATCGTGGCGAAGACACCGTCAAGCTTCGGCTTTCCAAGCGTGTGGCGCCGCGCTTCCTCCGCTCTCGTTGGTTCGTTGGTGGGAGCAGAGGAAGTCTCGGCCGAGAGGATCCGCGCCGGATACATCCGTATAATAATCGCTCATTACACATGCGCGTTTTGCGGTACTGCGTCATTATTTGGGCAGTATGCTAGTCAACACTTTGGGCAGCAATTGTCAAAATGACGCTGATCCCAGCAGCTCCAGCAGCAGCGGAGAGCGCTGGTGGCGCCGACGCGCTGTCGTTCGCCGGCTGCTGCCGCATGCTTGAGCGCGTGGAGAAGACGCCGAAGAGCGACGCGAAGCTGCGGCTCGTGTTCAGCGACGCGCTGCGGCGCGAGCTCGGCGCCGGCGGCGACGTGTACCCACTGCTGCGCCTGCTGCTGCCGCATCTCGACCGCGAGCGCAGCTACAACCTGCGCGAGAAAAAGCTCGCGCGCGCGTACGCGGACGTGCTGGGACTGGCGCCCGAGAGCCGCGACGCGCGCAAGCTCGAGAACTTCAGCGACCCGACGGTCGTGCAGACCAAGGCCGTGGGCGACTTCGCCGCCGTGCTGCACGACGTGCTCGTGTTCCGCAGCCTCGCGGGCGTCGCCAAGTACCAGCACACGGTCGGCGGCGTGAACGCGGTGCTCGATGAGCTCGCGGCCGCGGACTCGGCGCCCGCGCGCAGGAAGGTCTTCATGCGGCTCGCGACCGAGTTCCCGGCGGGCGAGCAGAAGTGGATCGTGCGCATCGTGCTCAAGGACCTCAAGGTCGGACTACGCCATGAGCGCGTGCTCAACTTCCTGCACCCGGACGCCGCGGAGATGTATAACCACACGAACGACCTGCACAAGATCTGCCTCGAGCTGCGCAACTCGTCCGTGCGGTACGTGCCCAAGATCGAGCCCTTCCAGGTCTTCTCGCCCATGCTCGCCAAGCGCGTCGATTTCGGCGAGAGTACGCGCGCGTTCAACACAAATGCGTTCGTCATGGAACCAAAGCTCGATGGTGAGCGCATCACCTGCCACGTGCGCGGCGCGGAGGTGCAGTTCATCTCGCGCAACGGGATCAATTACACGGAGCTCTACGGCCCGTCCATGGGGCCACACGTGCGCTCGCAGGTGCTTCCCGGCGTCGACTGCATCTTCGACGGCGAGATGATGGTCTGGGATAACATCGAGTACCGCATGCGCGAGTTCGGCTTGCTCAAAAACGTCGCGAACGCAGTGAAATCCGGCGAGAGCACGAGCCGCTGGCTCTGCTACGTCGTCTGGGACATTGTGTACATGGGGGGCGCGAGTGCCGAGAGGCTCATCCGCGATGTGTACAAAGGGCCGGGTGAGGTGAGCGCGGTGATGGGACTCCCGCTGTATGCGCGTCGACAGCTGCTCGAGAAGGTGCTCACGCCGCTCGACCATCGCATCACGATCATCGAGCAGACGCTGGTGGACTCTGTGTCGCCGAAGGAGCGGCACGAAATCGTGATGGCGGAAATCGACAGGCAGGTGTCGAGCGGCGGTGAGGGTGTCATCCTGAAGGACATCAACGCACACTACATGTGCGGCGAGAGCAGTCGAAAGACGAAGAAGTGGATCAAGCTCAAGCCCGACTACGCTGGCATGACCACGAATCTGGACGTGATCATCGTTGGCGGGTACTACGGCACGGGCCGGCGACGGAGCGGGGACGTGTCAGTGTTCCTACTCGGCGTTCTCTCACGCTCGCTCGATGACGCAGCAGCACAGGAAGCGATGCAACCGGGTGCCCCGTGCCCTGTCGTGTACACGTTCGCGAGGGTCGGCACGGGCTACAACTACGAAGAGCTGGAGAATCTGCGCCGTGAGCTGGAGCCGCACTGGCAGCCCTGGGATCCAGACAATGTCCCCACGCACCTGAATGGCTGGCGGCCACAGAAGAGCGACCTGAAGCCTGACGTCTGGATCGATCCGCGCCACTCGAAGGTGCTTGAGGTCTACGGCTTCGAGCTGACGTTCACGACGCTGTACCAGACAGGACTCACGATCCGGTTCCCTCGCTGCAAAGCCATTCGTAACGACAAGCCGTGGTACCAGTGCATGAACGTGCAAGACCTCAACGCTGCGCGCGGCTCCATTTTCAACAAGCGAGCAGCGGACGTGGCGCTCGGCCAGAAGAAGTCGGTAAAGCGCTTGGCGAAGCGATTGAATATCGGGGCGCGCCCGGTCGGTGGCGTTGTGGCGGATTTCTCACAGGCGAAGCTGGACGGCATCGAGCTGCAGCGCAACGTGTTCGAGGGCAAGGAGTTCTGCGTGCTGCCGGGCAAGTACGAGGCGCCGACGAACTTTGCCATCCCGAGCGAGCTTATGGGAGGTGGTGAGCAGGCGCGGCAACAGGTGTCCAAGCAGGTGATCGAGAAGCTGCTGCACTCGTACGGCGCGGCGATCGTGCAGAACCCGATCGCCGAGTCGACGAACTTCGTCGTGGCTGCGTCAGATGCTGGCTTCAAGGTCGCGAACTTGGTGAAGCAAGGGCATTTCAATATTGTGTACCTGCACTGGGTCACTGGCTGCATCTCGTCGTCACGGCTGCAGCCGCTGAAAGCGAGCGACTTTGTCTTCGCGACCGAGACGATGCGCGCGCTGCTGGCGAAAGACTACGACCCGTTCGGCGATCACTTCACCGAGCACGCGAAGCCGGGCGATCTGCACCTGATCTTCAAAGAGGTGCTGCGAGTGAAGAGTCTGTCGCGGGAGGCCAATGGCAATGGCAGCATTATGATGGAGGAGCCGTGGCAGTCTCGAATGAAGTCGCTGGCGGCGGAGGAAGAAGAGGCGATGGACTGCGAGCTCACGTTCCTGGCGCACTGCGTGGTGTATTTTGATCAGTACATTGCGGTCCACGCCGCGAAGGAGTGCGCGCCGCTCGGATCGGCGCGCGAAGCTCGCGTTGAATTAGACCCGTTCGGCGAGATGAAGCTGCTAAGTCAGCAGGTGCGGTTGTTCGGCGGGACGGTTGCCCACGAGATTGACGCGACCGTGACGCACATTGTTGTCTTGAACCGCTCGGACCGAAGCCGCATCGAGAAGCTGCAGCCAGTAGTTCGAGCGCTTCGGCGGCAGCAGACAAAAGAGCCGGCGACCGTGCACGCCGAGTGGGTCAAGCAGTGCGTGCAGCAGCACACACAGCTCCCGGTCGACGACTTCTTCGTCGCAGTGTGACGAAGTTGTGTTAGTATCACCTAACAATAATTGTTCCTGTATTGTCTCCACCAACTTCTTCTCCTTCACTATCGAAAACTTGCTTCAATCAGCGATCAGCTCGAAGCTGAGAGCTCTTGGCGCGGCGGCGCGACCATGCCGCTCTTCCTGGCGAACCTGGCGATGGCGAGCTACTTCCTCGCGCTGCTCTACACGATGGCGACGGTCGTGACGGTCACCAAGTACTGGGAGGTGCGGCGCGTGCTGCGACAGCACCGCCACACGGGCTGGAGTGTCGTGCAACTGCTCGTGCTCAGCGTGGCGCTCGGGTGCCTTTTTCGCACGGCCACGTTCTCCACGCTCTGCTTCTTCGACTCGCAGAACGCTGATCTGCTGCCGGCTGGCGGCGGGTATGGCGCAGGCGGGAACGGCGCGGTGCGAGTGGAGAGAGGAGGCGGCGACGTCGACGACGAAGACGTCGCCGACAACGCACAGAAGGAGCTCGACTTCTACAACAAGGTGGTCGCCGTGCTCTTCAACCTCCCAGACTTCCTCTTCGTGTCATCCTACCTGCTGCTCGTGCTCGTGTGGGCCGAGGCGTTCCAGTCGGTACGAACTCCTGTCCAATTCAGGAGATCTGATAGTAGTGGAAGGAAGGATCTGACTGCCTGAGCGCGTGCGTGCAGTCGCGGCGCCACTGGTTCTCGGCGGCAGACTTCCGCCGGCGGTGGATGATCTTCTACCTGATCTTCAACGGCACGCTCTACGTCATGCAGCTCGTGCTCTACACGGCGCTCTTCCTGCTCGACCAAGATGGAATCTTCAAGGACGACAAGCCGGACCGGCTGAACTTGGTACGATCCTTGCCGTTGCTGCTGGTGGAAAGCTAGAGACCAAAACTACCGCTGACTGGGTGCGGGAGGAGCAGATTCCCGAGATGATCTTCTATGTCGTCGCGGCGACGGACCTCTTCCTGCCGCTGATCATCCTGTCGACGTGGTTCTACCTGACACTCTCGCTCTCCGGGTTTCCATTCAAGAGCCAGTCGGCGCGCTTCCGTCTGACGCGCGTGGGCAGACTGGCGATGGCGTGGAGTCTCGGGCGCATTCTCTACAGCGTCATGACGTTGCTGACTTTCACGAACGTGGGTTCTCGGTCTTGGAAGTGAGCGGGTGAGACTTGCTCTCTATAGACAGGACTACTAACATGTCATGGCCTCGTGCTGTTGTGCTCATCAGGGGTGGTTCAACGTCGGCCACAGCAGCGCGTCGGTATGTGTATACTCAGTATGCGAGTCTTCTGCGAACCAGCAGAGATGGAAACGCTCATCTTGCACGTATGTGTCTGCTCTTGCGACCGTCCTGTTTCTTTTCTCCAGATCCAGTCGATGCTTCTGGTGGCGGTGTTCTTCGCCGCGGAGCTCATGCCGATCTATCTGACGCTCGACTCGAGACTGCTCGCGATGCTTTCGGTGGAGAACTACGAGCCCTTGCTCGAGAGCTCGGGCCTCTTCCATTAGATTAGGCAGAGCGCTGTTGCTGCTGCTGTACTGCAAAGTGGAAGCGAATACAGTCTCGTGATTCCGTGTGTGCGTGTGCATTGGCTGATGTTGCGTAACGAACACGTTTGCTAATTGCGCTGCAAGTCCACACATATCATCATCGCGGTGCTGCTTGGGATATGGCGATGAAAGGAACGCCGTGGGTCGATGAGATCAATGCGTGGGAACAGCAGATGAAGCGTGCTGTCAGGCGGCATCAGGTACTCCATTTGCTGGTTGGCACCTTCAAGTCAATATGATGCACAGTGTAGTGGCGATTGATTTGACGCGGTGTGGTGTCAGGACGACTTCGAGCACCAGAAGTGTGCACTGCAGCTGCACATGGAGACGAAGCCGGTGAGGCTCCTGCTGCCTTTGCTATACTGGATCCGAGCGCTGATGCTGTCAAGCGAGACGCACTTGCGCGTGCAGCAGCTCCAATTCCACCCATCCCCAGTGCTAATGCAGCTGATTCAAGGCGACAAGCATCGCAACATCACCGCGAAGTCTGCGAAGCACCACAAACACAAGACGAAGAACGCCGAGTACCTAGAACGAAAGGCACGGGTGGTGTTCTTTATTCCGATGGGTCCCCCGGGTTTGCCCTTGGGAGTAGTTCACAGACTTACAACATATCCTCGCTGTGTTTTCGTAACTCAGCTGGAGTCGGAGATCCGCCAGCACTACGAGCTCGAGAACGCGCAGTCATGCGCGATGTGGAAGCAGTTTCATCTACAGCGCACTGAGGCGCACAGCGAACTGGCTCAGCGAATCGATAGCGAGTACAAGCAACTATGCAAGCAAGTCGGGGTTTCAGCAGAATCACTTCCAGCACTAACAGCCGAGACAGCTCAGAGCAGTCATACAGACGAACCACATCAGCCGAGCTCGAACTCGCAACCTAACCAAAGCGAGTTGGATCTACGCATGGAACTGGCGAGCGACTGGGTTCAGCAGGAGCGCTTTAACATCCAGGAAGCGTTCACGAACCAAACGAAGAAGATCCAGTCGGACTTCCAGAGCTTCATGGAGCAGCTCGACCGTGAGTTCGAGCTGGAACGCGAGCAGATTCTTCGTTCCGGATCTGCAGATGTAGCGGAAGGCTCCACGTCGATCGGAGTGGTGCGAATGCGACCGGCTGTAAAAGCCGGCCATGAGATGGACAGGCAGTTCCAGAGCAACGCGAAGCGTGACATGCTCGTGCACACTGCTCCCGTTGTGGACCCTCGTGCTTCGATTTCGAGGCAACGAAAGAGTTCCGGCAGCAGCAAACACCGCAAGACGGATGTCTCAGAGACGCAGCAGCGTCTCGACAGGTTGCAAGAGCAGCTCCAAGCAGCGAAAGAGGTACGTGGCAGTATACAGAAGTGCAAGTGCGCACAAGAACCAAGAGCTCTCGACCAACCAACTGATGTCGCTACCCAGATCGCGGAGTCGAAGCACAAACAAGCCATGATTTGGATCAGCCGACAGTGCGCGCATCTCTTCAGCCAGCTCGACTGCAAGGAGACCGAGGCGGAACTCTTGTTACTGATACAGCAGCAGCACGCACGCGAGAGCCGCCAGCTCCTCGCTCGTGTCACAGCCCTTACGACGAAGCTGCGCGAGCGTTGTGATGCAGAGCTGACGCAGTGAGTCAGCGAGAGTGTACCCATGTTGCCTTTCTCGCCACAACACATGGCCATTCCTTTCACGTTATTCAAGAGATGGGCGTCGATTTTTTTGGCGCACGATTGCGTGAACCCTAAAGCTTCATTCCAGGCTTCCCAACGCCCCTCCATTACCAATACATCCGGCATCTCCCAATGCTCTTCATTTCTAGCCTTTGTAGCTCTCAAATTACCAACCCAGCGCCAAGATCTTTTTCTCCCCTTTTGGTGCTCCCCAATACTAAAGGCTCAAGCTTCGTCGATCGAGAAAAGCAAGAGAGCAGCAGACATGGCAGCGCGGCGCGGCGAGTGCGCGACGGGCAACACGCGCAACTATGAGGAGGAGGAGGACGACCTGCTCGCCGGGCCGCAGACCGTGCTGGACGAGGGCGACATCGCGCTGCTCAAGACCTACGGGCTCGGGCCGTACACGCGCGTGATCAAGCAGGTGGAGGACGACATCAAGAAGGCGCAGGGCGTCGTGAACGACCTCATCGGCATCAAGGAGAGCGACACGGGGCTGAGCCTGCCGAGCCAGTGGGACCTCGTGAGCGACAAGCAGATGATGCAGGAGGAGCAGCCGCTGCAGGTCGCGCGCTGCTCCAAGATCATCAACGCCGGCGAGGAGGACGCCAAGTACATGATCAACGTCAAGCAGATCGCCAAGTTCGTCGTCGGGCTCGGCGAGAAGGTGGCCCCGACCGACATCGAGGAGGGCATGCGCGTGGGCGTCGACCGCACCAAGTACGCCATCCAGATCCCGCTGCCCCCGAAGATCGACCCCACGGTCTCGCTCATGGTGCGTGTCATCGATGCGTAGGTTTGTAAGCCCGCCTCTCTGGGTACTACTGACACACGACACTGGCAATGCACGGCAGACGGTCGAGGACAAGCCCGACGTGACGTACGACGAGGTCGGCGGCGCCAAGGACGCGCTCGAGAAGCTGCGCGAGGTCGTGGAGCTGCCGCTGCTGCATCCGGAGCGCTTCGTGAACCTCGGCATCGACCCGCCCAAGGGTGTGCTGCTCTACGGTCCGCCGGGCACGGGCAAGACGCTCTCGGCGCGCGCGGTAGCGAATCGCACGGACGCATGCTTCATCCGCGTCATCGGCAGCGAGCTCGTGCAAAAGTACGTGGGCGAGGGCGCGCGCATGGTACGCGAGCTCTTCACCATGGCGCGCTCCAAGAAGGCGTGTATCGTGTTCTTCGACGAGATTGACGCGATCGGCGGCGCGCGCAGCAGCTCGGTACGTTAGTCGTCGTTGGTTTGCTTGTGGAGTGTCATGGATTGTCGTGAGCTGGCACAGACTGTCGTTGGTTGTCATGGTGTGCTGAGATCTAAGACATCACGTAACATGTTGACTGTGATGGCGACCAACAGGAGGAGGGCGGCACGGACAACGAGGTGCAGCGCACAATGCTGCAGATCGTGACGGAGCTGGACGGCTTCGACCCGCGCGGGAACATCAAGGTGCTCATGGCGACGAACCGACCGGACACGCTGGACCCGGCGCTCATGCGACCGGGGCGACTTGACCGCAAGGTCGAGTTCAACTTGCCGGAGCTGGACGGCCGCACGCAGATCCTCAAGATCCACGCAAAGAGCATGAGTTGCGACCGCAACATCCGCTTCGAGCTCGTGGCGCGCCTGTGCCCGAACACGACTGGCGCCGAGCTGCGCAGCGTGTGCACTGAGGCGGGCATGTTCGCGATCCGCGCGCGGCGAAAGTCCGTGAGCGAGAAGGACTTCCTCGAGTCGGTGAATAAAGTGATCAAGGGCTACCAGAAGTTCTCGTCCACACCAAAGTACATGGTCTACAACTAACGGCGCCCGTCCGCGACGCTCGGACACGGAGAAGCAGAGAGAGAGCACGTGAAGACGATCGCGCCAGCAACCGGACGCATGAGGAGGGAGCAGCGCGCGTTCGTCGATGGTTGCGATAGGACGAGCAGGCAGAGAGAGCTAAAGACAAATACACGAGGAGGGAACAAGCGATCGGTACTCACATAATTAAGACGCAGCCGCACGCACACACACCTGTCCGAACCTTCCTACTGGCGTCTTGTCGAAGCGTTTGGTGGGTCGATAGGTAAGTGTGCATGCAGCTACGGGAACAGGGGACCTTCTCGCCAGTCTGTTCGCCGAGTCGACTCGAGCGTCTGATGCTGCTGCTTGAAGCGCGCTTGAGCGAACAGACCAACCAGCACGGCATCCGCGAACAAACGAGCGTCGACCAATCCGGAGCTCGCTCGCCGCTCATGCCTGGCTGAAGTCGAACATTGGCCGGATGACGAGCGACTCCCAGTCCACAAGCAGGAAGAACGACTCGAGCATCGGCAGGCGGTTGCCCGCGACCGCCGACGTGCTGCCGTACTTGCCGCGGATTGACAAGTCGAAGCCGCCGTGCAGGTCGTGGCGGCGCGTGAACTTCCACATGTAGCACTCGTCGGTCCAGACGAGGTGCTGCGCGTCGTTCGTAGGTGGCACGACCGATTTGCTGAGGATCGCGAACGTGTCCTTGTCGATCGACACGCGGCACACAAGCGTCATCGCGTGGCGCGGGAAGCTCTCACCGATGAACTGGTGGATGTTGCGCGTCAGGTACATGTTGTCATTGAGCTTCTTCAAGATCTGTGCGCGTCCAGAGAATCAGATTCAGAAACATACATCGGTCCGAGTCGGGAAACCTGATGCACCACATCCATCCACGATCACGCTAAGCGCACGCACACAGAATTTGCTCCGGCGCTTGTGCAGCAGCTCCTGCCGCGTCTCGTCGTGGAAGAGCGACCACGTCTCGCTGAACGCGCGCGACATGTCCTCCCCCACGAACGCCTTCTCTGAGAACGCGTGCAAGTACATGGACTTGGACTCGCGCTGCGTGCTCCAGCCGAGGTACACGACCGGCTCGCCGTTCACCTGGTACTCCATCATCTCCATGAACGCCTCACGCGACGTCTTCTCGAGCTCGTCGTCCGCCGGAAACTTGACGTTCTTCATGAACTGGATGCTGTCGGTCGACGGCTGCTCGCATGGACGCGGGACACACACTACATTTGAGGCTCTCTCTCCCTCTATCATCTCTATATGCCACCTACAGCACTAGCACGCTACCCACCGGCATAGCCTGCTGGATCTTCTCGGCGAAGCGCTGGCGCTTGCGGTTCTCGCTCAGCAGAAACTCCTTCTGGCGGCGCAGGCACTTGGTGAGCTCCATCACCTCGACGTACTTCTCGATCTTGCTCGAACGCTCGAGTGGCGTGTTGGCCGGGTCCTGGTTCGCGCGCGCAGCCACGCGGCTCGCGAGAACGTTCTCCAGCCGCACGATCTCGCAACGCATCTGCTCGTTCTCCGACTGCCGCCATGCATGTCATGCCAGGAGGGGTTTGATACATTGTCAAGATTCGACATTTTTCATACAAACATCAAGTGGAGAATGAACCGAACAACGCACGCCTGCGGCAGCCGCGCCCTGCTTGCCCGCGCTGTACGGACGGCCCGTGTACGGCGCGACGGCGCCGTTGCTGCCATTGCTGCTGCCGTTGACGTTGCCCGCCGCGCCCGAGGTGGTGAACTGCTCGTCGTCGCTGTTGCTGCCGCCGAGCAGCGAGAGCGCGTACTGGTCATCGCCGCGAAGCTCGATCGCCATGGCCGCTCTTCTTGGTCGAGTTATTATACTGGGCTGCAAAACTGGCGTTCAAGGTGACTTGGTGTGGTACCATCTTAGACCTCAATTCTCACCAACCTTAACAAGGTCCATCCGTAGAGTATAGGAGAAAAACCCTGGCGAGACTTGCCAGCATGCATTGGCTCGGGATCAGAAATTTTTGACTGAATCAGATCTAGCAGTGGCGGAATGGGATTGTACGCGAGACATGTGGTGACCTATACATCTGCGTATTATCGGAAATAGGGGTTTATGTCCTTCTGTCGTTGTCGGACATAATCATTAGGACGACAATAGTCGGATAGTTAGGGCAAATTAAGACGTTTTCAAAATATCAGCATTTCAGCCTTCTGTTTTCAAAAATGTGTTCCCGTAATTTAGGGGCACCTAAACGGAATCAGATCTAGACATGGTGAAGCGCAATCATACATGCGACATGTGAGACAAAGAGTAACCGATAGTGAAAAATTGCAGTGTGCTCTTGTGATTTTTACAAACCTTTTCGAAGGAGTGTCATGCCACCAAAAACCTTTCCAAGAAAGTATATCAAAAAGAGAAAGCAAAACTCGATGTTAACTCAAGCGGTAAGGCACCGAGTCGTCCACATCTTTCGAGTTTGCTTCAGAAAGCTTCTTCAGCGCCTTCGACATTGCGCCCGAGTACACTGCAATGATGCATAATCTATTTGCCGACATTCACGGGGACCTTATCTACAAGAACCCGTTCGCGAATTTAGAAAACTTGTGGGATAGACGACACGGCGGATAACGCATTCATATCCATAACAATTCTGAATGTAACGGGTCAATTGCTTGCTGGCAGCAGAAGAGCTCACGGTACTGGATGGTGAACTCAGGTCTGCGTACCCGCGGTAGATAGAAGTTTGCGACACTAGATGAAGTTCCATAGTAGACCCACCAAGGGTATACTATGACACCTTTCCGCCAATAACAGGCTGACATGCAAGCATTGGTCACTGCCATGAAACAGATGCATATCTAGAGAAGAACGCGCGAGCCTACGCACACGAAGTAATCCATAAGGAAGAATCCGTGCTTGGTTACATCAAAGAAAGCACTTGGCATTGTATTGTATGCTTTCACTCCTTACTCGGCGCGTATCAATTGTGATGCGTATGCTATCATCGTTGTCAAGCATGTGCTATCATCGTTGTCAAGCATGTGCTATCATCGTTGTCAAGCGTAAGCTATCATCGTTGTCAAGCGCACGTAAATTGCACAAACACGGACGGATTGTGCTTGCATTACACACTTGAATGACGCGTGGGGCCACGATGAATGTCCTAACCGACCTCAAGGAACTCAACAAGGACGAGCTCACAGATCATTACCTGCTTAACCACCCGATCATCAAAAGCCACCTCTTATTCTATCATCCTCGGTCCTGGTACTACATGAAGCACGGAGAAGCGCTCCTTTTGTGTGCACGCTAATGTATTTCACTTCTGTTATGAAACCCAACCTCTGTTTCGGTTTGTGGTCGTATGTGCACCTGTTTCTTATGGCTCTATGATACTTGCGGAGGGAGGATTTATCTTCCCGTGTGGGTCCTCAGCAACAACGTGGACAGTTTTTCATCTTTTGGTACTAGTCACATATGCGGTACTAACCTGACAATGGTATTAAAAAAATACAGATCTAGCGCGATTCGCGTCCTCGACGCTTCCTCCAAGACCTACGCGGCTGCGGTCGCAGCCGGCGCTCGAGTTTATTTTTCCCTCCTCTTGGTTCCTCTGTTGCGCATTCCCAGTGGGCGTTGACGCCTCGGGGAGGTAACTGTGCCACCGGCGGCGCACGTGATGTTAACTGAAGGCGGTGTTTGTATCCGTCCCTGGCGTTTGCTGGCCGCATGTTTGGGATCCGGCGGCTAGTAGCGTAATATCCGAATCCGGCGCCTCCATCCGTGAAAACCCGGCCGCTTCAAGACGTTCCACGAAGAGCTACACACGCACGTGCGTGCTTCCGACGTGCAGCTGGTGCTTGCGCACTTTCGCGCTTAAGTCCACTGCCTGGTTAGCGGCCTGCTGGCTGGCTGGAGAGGAGCGGCAACGCGCGCGCGCTCCGCTAAAGTTCGACGCGACTACATGCGCGCTGCTCCTGGTGCGCGCGCCGCCGGCCAGCCACATGTGCCCGCCTCCACACGACGCCGGGAACCGCATGTGCTGACATACATGTCGCATGGCAGGATCGACAGTGCACACGATGGACGGCGCAGAGAAGAGCCCGGCGCCCGCCGATGACTGGGAGACCATCAGCGGCGGCGGCAGCACCGGCTACCGCAGCAAGCACCACGGCGGCTACGGCGCGCCGCCAGCGTCCGCGCTGGTGCGTTCCTTGGCTCGCGCTTGCGAGAAAGTCGCCTGCCGTCGCCTGTGCTCACGCCAGCTGGTCTATGCCTCAGGCTTTCTCGGTGCTGCGCAACGACCGCACGCCGCTCAACACGCCGTACACGCCGCAGCTCGTGAAGTTGCACCTCGAGCGCCACGACGAGTACGCGCAGCAGCAGCTGGGCGACGCGCACGACGAGCCGCACGCCGCCACGCGGCTCGCAACGGCGCTGAAGTCGAAGCTCGCGGCGCTCGCGCTGCCTGTGCAGTGCATCCGGTACGCCGTACACCGGCGCTTACTTCTTACTACATGTATGACGTTGCTGACTGTATCTATGGTTGTAACTGGACAGGAGCGTGGTGGACCAGACGCTGGAGCTCGTGCTACCGGATGCGGTGCTGCACTTCTGGCTCTTCGCGAACGTACGCAGCGCTTATCTATCATATCATGAGTGTGTGAGACCGGGCTCCTCACTTACCTGCGGCTGCCACCACCCACCCGCCTGCAGTACCGCAAGTGGCTCGTGTGGTACCTGACGGCGATCGTGAGCGTGCCGCTCGCAATGCTTCTGAGCCCGATGCTCATCGCGCTCTGCATCTGCACGTCGCCGGTGTGGCTGGCGGCGCTCGCCGTGGTCGTTGTACGTGCCGCCGTACCCGCGTGGCACAACCACCCGCCGCTCGCGCCGAGCTACGTGCACAAGTCGTCCCCGCACCACCACAACGGCCACCACCACCACCACCACGACCACCTCGGCGACGACGAGACCAACAGCCACCCGAACTCCATGTACCGTCACGCTCACCTCACGCCGCACCATGACACGGATCAGGACGGGTAGTTTAGTTCCTTCGAGCGGATGCGCGCAAATAGCTGAGGAGTTGCGAGTTCTTCACACCGCGAGGCACGCCGAGTGCAGTGAACGAGAGTGAGTAGGTAGCAGCGTAGGAGAATCCCATTATTTTATAGCTTCTTGGTCGTGACAACTGCGAGCCCAAGAGCGAACACCGCGCCGACCACGAAAAAGTCGGCGGAGAAGCCAAACTGCTGCTGCTGGCGTCGCAGCTTCCGCTCCGGCTTGGCAGACTGCGTTGTAGTAGCATCATCTTTCTGCTCTGCTTCTTCGCCCGTCTCTTCTTGCATAGCGTCCAGGTCGTCTCCCTCCAGCGGATACGCTTCCTCGTCGTAGTGCAGGTAGATGGCGAGCACAGAGCCGAAAAAGTCTGTGATTGGCACGCTGTCGATCGCGCGCCCGAGGATGTCAACGCGGTAGTCGGGCGTCGAAAAGAGCATGCGCGGGTCGTAGAAACTGAAGAGATCCCGCAGCGATGCATCGCGGATCCAGTCCCCGACCTTCATGCGCTGCAGGTAGTCGAGCGTCGCGTACGTGAAGCGATCGATCACTGCGAGTCCCAACTGGATCATAAAAAGTACAGGATGTTAGGCATCGAACTTCGACTCAAAGCGATTAGGATGCTGCACGTACCTCTTCATCCGAGTGGTGCGCGTACGAGCTCTCGCCCGTCTTCGAGCTGCCAATCGTGACGACGTTCGGCGACACGATCGCGTTCGAGAGCGAGCCCGCCTGGCATGTGTCGACCATGAAGAAGATCTCGTTGTATCTGCGGTCAGTGCAAAGTCAGCAAATGCTCACAACTCTGAACGACAGTAATTCGCCCATCTGAACCTGTCCCACCGTTTCTTCACATGCATTTCCTGGATCGAGTCGGCGATGTCCTGACTCGAGAGCTCCTCGTAGTCCTGAAACTTGAGGAACCCGTCGCCGCCGTGGCCGGTCATGAAGATCTGACGAGCCGGCAATAGCAAATGAACGTCGTTCGTCAGATCAATCGAAAACACGTAAACAGCAGTAGAATCCGATCTCATTCGCGTACGAAGATGTTGCTGTTCTCGTCCGTGTCGAGCTTCTTGGACGCCGGCGTGCCTGGCTCGTGGCGACCTGCCCGATGCGAGACCCCAGACACTTCAGTTTCTTCCATCATCCAACGTTGCATTCATTCGCTTTTTTCTCTCGTACCCGTGAGCACCGTGATGAAGTTAGCGACCGTCACCTCCGAGCCGCGGTAGTCCACCTCGACGTTTTTCCCGTACCTGTCGCCAGAAATGATAGGATCATCAGCCGCCGCAGAGGTCCTTCAGCACCAATTTAACCAACCCAACCAAACGCCAAAGAAGTTACTCCGCACAGGTTGATCTTCTGCGACCGACTGTTGTAGACCTCGCCAGGGAAGCAGTTGCGCGCGTTGCACGGCATTTGGTCCGCAAGCATAAGGATGATCTGTGGCGATGTGGTTTTATAACAGTCAGCTCTTGTAGCACACTGCCGCCGCCACCGATGCAGATAATTCGACCTGGCTGTCGGGAATTCCGAGCCGCTTGACCGAGTGGTAGAGCGAGAGCGCGTTCGCGATGTGCCGGTAGTTGTTCCAGAAGCGCGAGGTGTCCACCTACTCATACAGTGCATTACGTTAACAACAGCGCGAGAGACAAACAATGAAAAAAAGCGCATGTACGCACCACGACCGCCCAGTTGTTTGTGTGGCGTCGGTACTCAGCAGCAGCGACAAGCGGCGTCCACTGGCAGCAGCCGAGCGCCGCGAGCGCCGCCGTCATGAACAGCACGAGCGCTGCCAAGCGCCCCATTTTCACCTCTTTCGTTTTGGTCTGAAATAGTGCTGCATAAAGCACTGTGGTGATGTCACTAAGTACGAAGTGCAATCAGTTGATCCGCAGGTTTCGCGGATCGACCTTGTTCAGCGTTCTTCTTGATTCGAATCTGGTGTGTGTGTGTGTGTGTGAGAGAGAGAGAGAGAGAGAGAGAGAGAGAGAGAGAGAAACTTCAGTCCGACTCTAGCGAACGTAAAGGATGTCTTCACGAGCTATTCATTGGCACCGCATAATTTGCGAACTGGTGTTCTTGCATTTGTCAGCTAAACGCTCTCAATCGCAAGAGCGGTTCCCTGCGTACATCATCGGGATTGCCGCTTCGACGTACTCGACGAGCAGGATGAGCTCGCACCTCCAGAGCAGCTCGAGTGTCCGCTTGAGC
>JAASFW010000326.1:0-22834 GCA_023334005.1 Globisporangium orthogonon | reverse complement strand
TTCTTGCCGTGGTCCTTGCGGTCGTCGTGGTCGCCGTGGCCGTGGTCCTTGTCATTCCACTGACCGGGGTTCTTGTCGTCCTTGTCGTCCTTCTTCTTCTTCATTTGACATCTCTTCACCTTTGCCCCCTTGTCGTCCCAGCGGCACTCGTACTTGTCATCGGCGCAACAGGTGCTGCCAGTCCAGTTCTCTCCGTCACACTGGGCTTCGTTGGTGATCAGGCAGGGACAGCTGCCAGACTTGCCGAGTGCGCGAAGGTAGCGCTGCGAGCCGTCAGAGCCCTGCACTTGGCTCGACACCACGACGGCTGCGAGTAGGAAGATGACGCTTTGACGGATCTTCATCGCGGAAAGGACCGAAGAACGTTGTTGGGGATGAACTTCTTGGTGTGGCTTGGACCGAGTAAATTCGGAAGTGAGATCCTCGGTGCAACCATCTACAAGCAGGGTAACGGTGGCAGCCGTACTTCTTCTTTCAGTCCTGAGCTCGTACTTACGTCTACATGGAGACTTCTACATGTCTGAGGTGTAGATCTAGGGACACTGGCGACAGCATGTAACTGGAATCTGCAGCAGGAGAGTTTCCATAGTGCATTACCACTTGCGTTAGAGCGTGTCCCCGACGACAACGACCTTTCAAGATCTTCCTTGGATCTAAAGTAGAGAAACGCGCATCTTCACTCGCATACCTTCACACCAGTCAGTCGACCTATGTCGTTTCGATTGGACCGCGGTATCTTACATGATGCCGTGCACTCTAGTCGCCGTGGGCCTCCTCGTGTAGCTCTCCGTTCAGAGTCCTGGTGCATATCGGCCGATTTGAAGCGCTCTCGGTTATGTTGCGTGATCTGAAATTGGAAACTGAAAAAGTCGCCTCATGACAGCCTCTTAACACCACCAGACAGGACGTCGTGCGGATGGCTAGAAGCCGCAGATCTTTTCGCACAGCTCTCCTTGAGCTTTCCGGTTCTTGGCATCGACGGGGCAGAAGTGTGCGGTGCATGGAGTATTTGCAGCGCGCGATACGAGCAGGTGTTCTGCAGAGAAGGCTGGATGCATGACACGAGTTCACCACACGCAACACAGCGTGGCTCGACAAACAGCTCGGAGCCACTCGCACCAGGTTCAAACGCTGCAAGTTGACCTCGTGAAAATCCGCCGCGTCCGCTTCTAGGTCGCCAGGGTGACAGATCTGAGGGCGACAGGCAGGATGGACCTAGAAAATACCTCAAGAAGAAGCGGCTATAGCGCACTGCTTGACTCGTTCTCTGGACCTTTTCAAAATCTTCCTTGATACTGAAGTTGAGATTGCTGTATCTTCTTCACTCGTGATACCTTCACTCGGTCAGTCGCCCTGTCTCATTTCGATCAAACCATGGTATCTTTCAGTCACCGATAGCCTCGCGAAACCTCTTGACGCCACCATGCGCATGGCTAGAAGCCATGAATCTCACCGTGCAGTTTTCCTTCCTGCTGACTCGAAGACTCGCGCACAGAATTACTATTGCGATTGTGTTGCGTGTAGTTCTACTGGATGGAATCACGACTGCAGTCACCTTCCGTGGACTCTTGTTCAGTTGCTGGACGGGTTGCATCCGCACCTTCCGACCTGGGTGTTCACTTACTTTACGAGTCATGTACACCTAGCGGCCGGAGATGCGATCTGAAAGCGTAGATAACACCAATGAGGATTGTAACCCCTCGAAATATTGTGCCATCCAATGGTCTGACCACGTCGAGCAATCCTCTAGACTCCATTACCCGCACTGAACCAGCGCCGACCAACTCAATTGAGACGCAGGAGCGCTTCAAAGCAGCATTATGTCCTGCACGCCGTAGCTCTGACAACTCGCGATAGCATCCACGGGCAATAGCGTTACATTCGGCGGATCGTGCGTCGACTTTTAGTATCCGATCTCGACATAGCACCAGCTCGAATGTAGCACCAGTGGTGCAGCGGATCGCTCAAGTGCATGAGATTCACTATCACGGCGCTCGCATTGTACTTGCGGTGCCGGTGGTGCAGATTCTCCATCTGAATGACAATGGAGCAGTGCGTGGACGTTTGGACTCACGAGCACTGTTGGCGTGAAGTTAGCGATCGTGCTGGCGACGATGGCGCGAACTTTTAGCCAAGTAGGCACAGCTCTGTTCCTTGTGAGTGCTTTTCCAGAACTGCCTTCGTAGCTGTACTTGGCGCTATTGGATGCGAGGACGAAGTAGTCGTTGATCCAGTCCACGCACATTGCAGTGATTGGCCATGAAAGCCCGCAGAGCACGCTACAGGACCGCTTGTATGCAGTGCTCACTGTGTTGCTGCTATCGACCCCCGACGATTGGTGGTGGAAGAGCATACTCATTGGCAAACAGTTAGCTGCAACATTGTGTAGTAGCATAATTAGCGTTGCGACTACCAGGAAGCACGCAAGCAACCGAATGCCAATGATCACACCGACACGTTCCATGTTGTCACTGCCGCGCTGGTCAAGCAGGTGTCAATACTTAATACATTGCTGCCGAGGAGATAGATCCACCTCAAAGATGAACTCCCTATCCTACTGATGCCTACGATGGGGTTCTGCGGGTCTTGATTGATCTGCAAGAATGTCAAATCGACTTGAGCATCCGGATACAAACGCTCCACTATCCGCCTGCGCTTGGCGATGTGATCCCCACAAATCCAATCTTTGGCACTCGCGGTTGCTCCGCGGACACGAGCAATGAAAATTCGTTCAGACACCGCGGTAGAAGAATGGACGGACTGAGTACTTGAAGCACATCCTGCTACTTGGAGCAGTGCTGCCTTGCTGCAGAAGCAGTTTCGATGGATGCTGCTTGATTCGAGCACCAGATGACGCTCACGAAGATTTACGGGAGCAGGTATTAGTGCAAGCGATCAAGGTATCTGTTCTTGATCCAGAACATGAAGCCTACAGATTCCATACCGTGGCTCGAAACAACTGCGTGACTGCGCATTTGTTGCTCACTACTCGTCTTTTCTCCCAAACGCTTCCGTGGCGTTGGTATCGGAGTCAATCATCCGGAAAATGGTGTAGCCTCGGCGCATTCAGCTTAGTAGGGCAAGGCATTCGATCGTGTTGGTTGTTGCGGTATTGACTACTCCAAGCCCATCAGTTACCGGTGATAAGCAGTCGAACCCGCAGGGCACGAGTGTTAGGCGTGAGAACGGCAGCGGGAGAGTATCGGTGTTACAAAGGGACACGAGTGTGAAACGATCAGGCGTGGGAAGCGCTGACCGCTCAGTCCAAGAAACTCCTCAGGGGCTACGCAAGACGAGCGTAGAGGGGAAGAGCTCAGTCAGGACGCGGTACCGCAAGCTGATCTACCTAACAGGGAATACAGTCCGATCCCCAACTGGATTCCTTGTTACAATGGTCTTGCCAGGCAGCGTCGTCTTGGGACACGGACCGTAATATACGAGGCAGGATGAGAGTGTGTTAAGCTGACAGAACTCAGTGAACGCTTGCCAAACAACTGAAGTAGTGTCGAACTTGTAGCTCTGCATGGTTCTACTTGCGGTGGAGGTATTCGACGGGTTGAGCTTCTGCACCGAGCGGTGGTACATCGGCGCGTAGGTTGTCATGGTATCGGGATCAAGTGAAATGTACAGGGAGTTCAAAGTGTAGATGTCGAGTCCAGATCGCAGGATGTCTGAGCACATGAGCACCAAGGAGATGGGACTGAAGGACGATCGCGCTCAGGACCTTGGGGCGCTGCTGGACGTACTGTAGAACGACGTGTTCTGCTGCCAGCGTGCCGCCTCGATGAGCCGGGCAACGGCATCTGCATCACACAGGGCGGCAATCCTCTGTCTTTCGTCTCAACAGTTTTCCACGCGTGTTGAGCGACCACATCGGCGCGAGCAGCCAAGTGAGCAGCAAATGTCACGTCAGTTGATGCATTTCGAGTTCGGTGTCGAGTTCGTGTGCCTCCATCACGAAAGAGGAGGGGGTACACGCATCAAACACGCATGTGAGCACTGGCGAAGGGCCAGTCGTGGGGTGGACAACCGCTCTGCATTCTCCTTCAGTCTTCTTTCGGCTGATGCATGCAGTAGCATGGGCACGCGCGAAGATGAACGAACATGCATGCAAGCTCAGCTCGGCGAGCTTTTGTGCATGCGATAAGAATCGCTTCTTAAAACCCGCGTTTCGACGGCTTTATGAGGCGGTGTCAGGTTGGCGACATTGACGCACGCGGCATTCGCGGCTGTACCGCAGCGTTCATGCGGTGCAGAGCGCCTCACATCACAGCAGCAGCAGCAGCAGCAGCAGCAGCAGCAGCTTGAAGCTCGGAGATCCTCGGAAGAATGCTAACCACGGCGCTTCGACGTTTGCACGTTTACGGTGCTTCGGCATACGTCTGCACGTTTTCTAGCCGCTACCGAGGCAAACTGCAAGTATGAATGACAGGCCGTGTGTCGCCCCGACATGTGGACGAGAGCGAGCAGGTCTTTGTAGCGACAACCGCTTCGGAGAGTGCGACTTTGACAGCTAGCCAGACCGTGAGAGTTGCTCTGAACAAATCGTTGGATCTGAGCACAGCATCAGGAGCAGGAGGAGGAGGAGTCCGAACCAAGCAGACTTTGTCACACGTAGGTTCGAGCATCGAAAAAATAGGCTAACACTCTCAAGTCTGTCTGAGTTCACCGCCGCACGCAACACTATGGATTTTGATGAACAGTTCGGAACCACTCGCATAGAGTCTGCAAGCGAGATGCCACAAAGCCGCCGCAAAGTCGTGTCCATGTCCGAAAGATGATGGCAGGAGCTGTCAGGACGGCGCGGAGCTTCTGGCTCTTAGCAGCTGGCGCTCGCGCTGCGAAATGACTGGGTCTGAGGAAGTGGACGCGTATGTCGCCGTTGACAGTCACAAGCACAGGTGTTGCAGGATGAAGGGTGGGGCGAGTTGTGAGTGGCGAAGCGTCTGTGCACCCCTCAAGCTGCAACATCAACAACGCTGACTGATGCAGACCTGAACGACCGACGCTCTCCTATGCTTGGCTGTTCTGCTGGTGAGGAAGTCACGTCCGCTCAAACTCATTCTGCAATTCACTTTCTTCGTGACAAGTGCATCCTTCTAGACTCGCGTTTCGGAAAGAAGCACTCTCCAACCAGCGGACAGCAGCGATAGCGACGATGCATTCGCCGAATAAGACGGACAAGCTCATCGTCCAGGAGGAGTCGAGCCTCGAGACCGGCCGCGATGGCATCCCAGAGGAGATCTGGCAGGACCTCCAGCAGCGCGAGAACTTCATCTACTACTCGCTCATGTTCCTCAACGCCTCGGTGCTCTGGGCGTACTACTCGTGTCTCTCGGCGCAGGACTTCTACGCGGCCGAGTTCCCGCAATCGGGTCTCGACTTCTCGTTCCTCACGACACTCGTGACAGCGTGGCCGATGTTCGGCGGTCAGTTCATCCAGGTGTTCTTCGGTCTCGACAAGAAGATCTCGATGACCAAGCGCGTGTACATCGGCTACGGCATCTTCGTCGTCTGTGCGATTCTCATCATGATCTTCTCGGCGATCGACTTCGGAAGCGACGACAGTGGCGACCCCAGCGAGGTCAACAGCGGCCAGAGGACCGGCGCGACGCTTGTGCTCATCTGCTTCGGCGCGGTCGGCTTCGGCAACTCGTTCACGGAGGCGACGTATTACACGCTCGCGGCGCTTTTCCCGGTCGAGAAGTTAACGAACGGCGTGCAGATCGGCAACGTGTGTGCGGGTGTGCTCAACATCACGATCAACACGATCCTGCGTCTTGCGATCGGCGGTGTCAAGCAGAAGAGCAGCTCGGTCAAGACAAGCTTCTACCTCTTCTTCTGCGTGCTCTTGGCGGTGCTCGTCGTGGCCCTCGTGCTGTACCGCAAGCTGATCAACACCCCGTCGGTGAAGTTCCTGATGGACCGCAACGAGGCGTCGACGCGCCAGGAGAACCTGGACTCGCAGTCGATCATCGCGCGACTGTTCAACCTGGGCCGCATCCTGCGCATCATCTGGGTGCCGGCGATCACGCAGTTCCTCGTGCTCTTCCTGTCGCTCTCGGTCTTCCCTGGCTTCGCGTGCGCGGCTCATCGCAACCTCGAGCCGCCATACTCGGACGAGGTGTTTGATATCACGATCAAATGGTACTGCTCGCCGGGCATCATCGGCAGCTACAACTACGGCGACTTCTTCGGCCGTATCTTCTGCGGCGTGCTCGCATACAAGATCTTCACGATGAAGCTGTCGCTGTCATTGAGTGTGCTGCGCTTCGCGTACATCCCGCTGCTGCTCATGGGTGTGGCGGGCACGTCATTGTACTCGTTCGGTCGTGGCGACGTCGGCTCACTCGTCTACAACGTGTGCTTGAACCTCACGATCGGCATCACCAACGGTCTCCTCTCGACGGTGACGATGGGCACGGCTCCACGTATGCTCAAGCCGGAGGACCGCGAGTCGGGCGGCGCTCTGATGGTGATCTGCCTCTTCCTCGGTATCGCTGGCGGCTCGACGCTCGGCTTCCTTATCAGCGACAACAACTGGTTCGGTCTGTAAGCTGTCGCGTCGCATCGGTATCGACGATGACGATGACGACGATGACGACGGGTGCTCTCTGCGCGAGAGTACCTCAGCTGAGCCTGTAGACTCTGTTTTGTGTTCTGCCTCCGTGAACCCTTTAGGCAAGAATGAACGCTCTTCATGCACTGTAATGTCTGTCTGTCTATCTGTCTGTCCATTCGTTCAGGTGTGATTGAACACGTTGGCGGCAAACAGACGTTGAAGGTACGAACCAAGCACGTACGCACATCCCACGCATCTCTCTCCGATTCATGCCTGTCAAGTGACGAGAGAGTAAGCTCTCTGTTGTGGGAGTCCTTAGCGCCGGACACTTCCAACTGTGCCGGATATTGTCTTTTTGCTGTTGGAACTCTGACTTCTACCTTTTGTACTCAATTTTATCTTGCAAAGGCGAAATGCACTCCGAAGCCGAGCAGCGTGCGGCACTCGAGTGCGCATCCGCGCAGCTGCTCGGGGACGTGCAGACGGCGCGCGCGTTCGAGTTCGGTTTCTACTTCTCGAGTTCGTCGGTGGACGTGCCACTCGCGCGCCCGCGGTCGCTCTGCTACTCGCTGCGCGACCACCCTGCCGAGCGCTTGAAGGCTTTGAGCGCTGCGCTTTTGCACTCGGAGCAGCTGTGCGCGTTCCCCGATCTGCGCGCCGCGTTCTGGGCGCGCGTGCTCTCGAAAACTCCGTATACCGAAAGCTGGCGACTCGAGAGCATCAGCTGGTTCTGGATGACGGCGGACGCGCGCTTCCCGGAGCTCACGCTCGTAGTTCCGGGCGAAAGCTCGAAGAAGAGGAGCCGTAGGCGTACCTCTAGCTTTATGAGTCCCGACGTGGACACCATTGCGCACTTCTTCACGACCTCAAGGGAGACAGCATCGAACGCGGAGGTGAAGCTTGGTCTTGAGTTCTCAGGGAGAAGCACAACGCTGCAGCTGCTGCAGCGCATCGAGGCGGCGCTGGACGTGGTGTTCGCGACCCCGCGGACCGCGCGGCCGTTCGCGCTCGCCAGTCTAGCGTTCACGTATAATTCACTCACACCCGCACATCTCGCCATCACCATGAGCATCCTGAGGAAAATACGCGACGGTACCTACACCATCGAGCATGTGAAGCTCGAGAGCTTCGCCGAGTGTCCAACTGCTAGTCGGAAGGCGCAGCTCGGCAAGGCGCGTGAGGGACGAATGGGCATCGTCGCTACGGCGGTGATCCGCTCGCTGAGACCTCTCGAATCGAGCAGCAGACTCAAGAGTGCGACGCTCGACATCAACGAGCACATCATCGCGGCGCTCTTCTCTGCTCTGCGGTGCGGGTGCGCTGTAGACTCGGTCTGCCTCCGCGTGACGCTTTCCGGGATTCGAGACTTCACCGCCGCCAGTCGACGGGAGTTCTGGTGGTGGTTTGCGTTCGGCCTCTTCCGTTCTCGTCCGCGGCGATTTAAGGCGAACCGGAAGCAGCTTTGTCGCGTCGAGTTCTCGTATATCGGCTTTGATACAGAAGCAGTAGAGGTGTTCGCCGACTGTCTGAAGAACCCGGCACGATATCTGGTTTTCGGCAACGATGCTGTTGGTCGTTATGATGCGGACAACGACAATGGAGATGACCAAGCGACGCTATTCTGCAAGCTCCCAGTAGGCACACAGCTGTACTCGAAAGCCTCCGGCTCAAACAAAGTTCTCCAGACACTCGAGCGCGAAAGCGAGCTGGAGGTGCTTGCTCGCGACCACGGTCGAATTTGCGTAGCAGTACCAGGACTCGGCCTTGCGTGGGTCGATGACGAACAGATCCTGAGCACCGAACGTGAACCTCTCGACGAAAGCGCCGTCGGCCGGGACATCGAGCTGTCGTTCATTCACTTCCAGGCTCACCCTGAAAATCTTGGGCCGATAGCTTCCTTCTTCAAGCTCGCTGGACCCTCGCTGAGCTCTCTCAAGTTGCTCTGGGGGATCACGCAAGCGAGAGACAGCAACACAGTCATCTCAACGGTCGTACATCACTGCGCGAACCTCCGATATCTCGATCTAAGTCACAACGGCTTGGACAATACCGCGATTGACGCACTAACCGACGCGCTCGAGGGCAGTAGTTTAAGGCGCACGTTGCTCACGCTCCGACTGGAGCACAACTACTTCCAGCATGCAGGATCGGCAGCGCTCGCTCGATACCTGAGTCCCGATCTTTCCGGGACAGTCCCAGCGCTGCGAGAGCTTCGTCTCGTCAACATCTACGCAGACGTAGGCACCCTCACTGCCATCCGCGAGCTGTTGAGCGTGAACAAGACGCTGCAGTACATCGCTCTGAATGGACCGTTCCGATCCGGACGTGGTGCAAGCTTGGAAATGGAAGAGCGACAGCGGCTTCAAGAGCAGTTCCATGGCGAGACATTGCCAACTGCGCGCTGCGACAGTCTCCCGCTGGCGCAGAAGCTGGCATTCCTGAGTGTCGTGCACGGTCCGAACGCACTTGGCAGTCTCGACAGATTCATGTCAGCGAGGATCTTCCAGTTCGCCGCGACCCGGACTCTGCGTCGTATTGTGTGGATCTAACTGCAACGAAGGCATGATCAAGACGCTTGTGTGGATGAGATGGAAGTTAGTTGTGATGTTTTCATGCAGAGACCAACTGTCAGATCCGTGATTGATGGAGACAAGGATACTCGATGGATGGACTTGATGAATTGATTGAAAGATGTGGGCGAGCCACTTGTTGACAACCAACCACGTACAGTCATCCTCATCCCGACACTTGGTGTCCAGTACACTTAAGAACCTCTCGAACACGCACCGCCTCCCAGGAACTCCATGTCGACGAAATGTGAACTCGTGACGTCGGCGTCGACGGCGCTCGCTGTCGTGCTCCCAGGCCTGCACGCGCTGCGTAGAGAACGCTACTCCGTGCACGACATCTACTATGAATTGGGCGACGAAATCATGACGCTCGAAATGATCCTGGCTACCATGTTGTGGCACTATGCCAGCTCTCCGAGCACGTCTGCTGCAAGATTCCTGGGGACGAGAATGAGTTTTCAACAAACCGCAAGCACACCGCTACGTCGCTCGCGGATTTGGTCGTGGCTGGTACCACGACGATCACTACTAACGAATGGCTGGTTACGAGGCCACCGCGCGAGTGTCTGGCAGGGCCATGAACACTGCTTTCGAGAGAAACATCCGTCCGGAATAATCCAACTTGATACATGGTCACATGCGGATCATTGTCGATGTCCCTGGATACAGTGCCTCGTACTGCCGCGGTGTTGGAGAGAATGGTGGCAATCCGATCACGGCCTGCGTGTTCTTCGGCGTGGGCAGTGGCATTGCGGACGAGTTCGGGCTGTACAAGTACATCGGGTGGTGGAACGACATTGTCCCGTGATGGAAGCGCAGCTTCGTTTGGAGTATGACGCGTGCGTTGGTTGATAGGTGTTGCTGCATCTGGAGTTTGCACATTCGTTTGAGGAGCAACTCGATTCATACATAGCCTTTTCTCTATTCAACAGCCTTAACTCTCGATCAATGACTCTAGGAGCTCGTGAACTCGTCGTCAAAAGGAACGATTCCCATTTTTTGAAGCAGCGCAGCGGTCTTGGGTGATGCTGGAGAGAATCAAGCGACAGCAACTTCATGCCAGTTAGCACTGCTTCGAACACAACAGCCATCACTAAAATGCTCGCACCAGGAACAGGTACTCGCAAAGGTGAGCCTGTCAGATCAACGCCCATGTCTGTTCGCTGCATCGCAGCTCCGCGTTGCACTGGCTTTGCTCGACTGCTCGGATGCGCTCTGATACCGTCATCTGAGCTTGTTCGGAGTCGGTTGAAGACGAGTCCCTGCTTTTCGATCTGGACAGTCGACAAAATTACACCTCAGATCAGGAAAATGTATCGAACGCCAGATCTACATACAGTTTGTGACCTTCGCACCTCGAACTCCAGTCGATCTTGGTCCAGTTTCGTCGCTTGCTTGCGCAAGAGCTCTCTCTCTTCATCAACATGCTCCTGCTTTTGGTCGAGCTCGTACTTCTGACGAGCCAGATCTTCAGCAAGCTCCTCCAGTCGAACAGCATCAAGATCGCCTCCGAATATGGTTCGTCTGCTTTCGATAGCGCTATTCGTTTGCCGGGCATACCTTCTGTCGATGCTGTCATTGGGCTCAAGTGCCAACATCGATCCGACAGGCTGGTTTATCAACGATGCCTGAAGCAGCTGGTCTTGCTCGGCGATGAGTTCGTGTGCCTCAGCGAGCTTCCGCTGGAGAACCTTGATAGCTTCGTCGCGATCACTCTGCGCGCTCCGTTCGAGATCCACACGCATGGCGGCCTCGAACTGGCCGAGTTTGTTCTGGAGCACGTCCATGGACTTGGAAATGTACTCTGGCAGGTGCTGTTTCGACGGCATCTGGAGCGCACTCGGCACGAAGTCGTCGAGCGGGACACTTATGAGCTCATGAAGCTCTTCGGACTGCCCATCTGGTGCTCTCCTGTCATCGAGTGTTGCGTGGACATGAGTGTTAATGTCTATGAGAGCCATTTTGCAACAGCAGGCTGAGTGGGGACGCACTTGGCGAGAAACAGATGCGCTGCCTTCCTGTATTGGGCGGTCAGCTGCTCCAGCTGTCGTTGCAGCGCGTCGTAGCTGTTTACCAGCGCATCGTTCTCGAAGAGCAGCTCCGCTTTCTTGCGCTCGAGATTCTCCATGATCTGCTTCGTCAGGTGGTTCTCGTGGGACTGCGCCAGCTGTGCCGTCCGCCTACGCTCCGTGATGCTGTTGAGTGGCTTGCCGACAGCGATTCTCTGTCATCACTCACAGGAGAAGATCCATCACAAGTTCTTCTTTCAGCAACTCATTACAAACCGCCTTGGTATAGCCCACGCAATCGCACCCGCGACTCTTTACTGCTCCGTGTGACCGCGTCCTGGAGATTCTTGCGCAACCGCTCGTACTCGGCGTCCTTGCGCCGCAGCTGCGCCTTGAACGCGGTTTCGACGCCCTGCAACCGCGCGACCATGACCTCGAGCGCCTTCTTCTCGGTCTGTGCCACCTTGCGCTCGTTCGCGACTGCGAGTTCTTTGGCGCGAAAACGGTTCTCCTGCTGCGCAAGGCCCTGTCTGCTCGCCTCCAGCTCGACGGTCAGCGCTTGCACCTGGTGGCTCCTGCGTTGCAAGTCCGTCTCGAGCTCTCGGATGCGCTCGTCGAGCTCATTGTGACGGACAATCTCCTGCTCGCGCAGATAGAGCAGCAGGCTCACGAGGTCCATCGCGGCGCGCACGCTGCGCTCCGCCGCGTCCTTCTCCAGCTGCAGCTTCTGCTTCCCCGCCGCCGTGTACGCAACCTGACGGTTCACGACCGCCCACACGTTCTCCACGAGACTCAGCTGGCAGACGGCGTCAGCGCTGTCGGCTCCGGCTCTGTCGTCGCCTTCAGTATCCAGCAGTCCGAGCCGGCGCAGCACCGCGCTGCGCTCGAGCGCCGCGGCGCTGGCGACGTGCACGAGTTGCTCATTGAGAAACTGCTCACTGGCGGAAAGCGGCTGAGACGGCGGCAGCCGCCAGGAGCAGAGCGACGCGGCGGACGGCGCGAGCGTCTGCAGAAGCACCTGCGCGGCGGTCGACGGCGGCGGCGGTTCGTCTACTGCAGCGAGTGTGGGCGACGTGGAGACGCGCTGCGTGTCGACGCGCGGGAGCTTCCGGCTGCGCGGAGAAGCAGGCGGCGACGCGTCCGGCGCCGCGCGCTTGGAGGCCGCGAGCCACGAGCTCAGCGCCGCTGACGACGCATTCGCCGTCACCATCCCCAGCAGATCGGATTGTCCAGGTTGGCGCACTTTTTCAAAACTTCCCGCCAAAAACCGGATTGACCTGTTTTGCAAAGGCGATGGAATGGACATTTGCGCGGCGTTCAGTATGATGAAGTTGACCGAGATGGGCCAGCTAAATACCGCTTTAAAGTTTTCGCGAACCCTCTCTAAACTCAATGTCGTAGCTGGTTGCCACGCTTCTGCTAGTCAATGATGCTCGTCTCTCCTCGTCCGACATCAGCAAACTCTGTCCGCGAATTGAACGGTGGATCTTGGGAATCGGAGGCTGCAACACCGTCAGATCGGGAGCGATCTCCGAGTTCGTCTCTGGCTGGTTCTCCTCGAGCCTGCTCGCCACCGAGCACTGCAGTTTCGCAGAACTCGCTTTCGGATGCCGGTGCGTCATCGTCGTCGTCGTCGTTGGTCGCTCGTTCGTCGCTGCTCGTTGGCACCAGCAGGCTCGCTCGCTTGTTCGTTCAACGACAGCGGCGGCGGTAGTAACACAACAGGAATCGTCCCACACCATGTTAAAAACTCGCTTTTGATCGCTTCGAAAAATCGTTCAGTTCGCATTTTTAGCCCAGGTTAGATTCCCTCGCTGATTTCACTATGGGCGAGAGCGCCGCCGCCGCCGCCGCCGCTGACGCGCTCGGCGTGCGCTACGGCCACCGCATCCGGCTCGCAACCACCTCCGCCTACGCCTCCGCCGACAGCAGCGGCAGCAGCAGCAATCTGCTGGGTATCGGCTACTACGAGAAGAACGGGCGCCACGGCATCCTGAGCTGCGTGCCGCCGCTCGGCGACAAGCTCGCGCACCTCTTCACGGAGGATGAGTACCTCGTGTTGGACCCGAGCGAGGCGCGCGCACTAGGCGAGCCCGTGCTCTATGGACAGACGGTCGTGCTCGTGAACCAGCACGGCATGGTCTGGAACAACAAGACGGGCGGCATCACGGGCTACGTCGGCCCGCGTCCGCGCAACATCCCGGGCGAGATGTTCGTGGCCTTCCGCCGGTCGCCACCGCCGAGTCTCAGCTCTGGCAGCAGTACCAGCAGTAGTAGCACGAGCAGCGCGAAGGACAAGACGATGTCGGCTCCCGCGCTGCTCTCGTCGTCGCCCAGCGAGGGGACGGGCGAGGCCGCCGTCCCGGTGCGCTACGGCGACCAGGACGTGGCGATCGTGGTCGTCGAGTCGAACCGCCACTCGCAGATGTTCAACAAGCGCCTGAGCAACTTCAAGAAACCCACGAGCCGTATCGCCGGTGGCTACATCTGCTGTGACGGCAAGGGCGTAGGGCTCAAGTTCACCGTGTGTCCCGCGCGGCCGCGCGTCGAGCAGATTGCGATGCTCAACAAGCTCATCACGGCCTACAACTACGGCCAGAAGATCGCGCTTCCTCTCGCGCTGCTCGAGAGCAGCATCGACCAGGCCAAGGCCAACGGCGGCCTCCACCACGCCGAGATCCGCTTCTCGCTCTCGAACCAGGCGACCGCGGTGCTGCCCGGCGCGCTGCTGCAGGAGAAGCTGCTCGCGCACGCGGCCGCGGACGATGCTGACGACAGTATGCAGGAGGAGAAGGAGTCGATCTTCGTGCTGCCGCTGCGCAACGGGCCGGGCGAGCTCGTGCTCAAGCTCATCGGTGTCGCGCCGAAGCGCACGATCGGCAAGATCGCATCCGCCGGCTCCTCTTCTTCCTCCTCTGCCACCTCCTCGTCGTTGCTGACGCGCAGCGCTGTCATCGGAAACAGTCGCAATGGCGCGGACGGCGGGGTGGTCGCCAAATTCCCGAAGCTCTCGATTTTCTACAAGGTCGTCGACGTGCTGCGCCTGGTGCCCGTGCCGGTGTTCGCGCTGCTGTACGCGGTCGTGACGCATTTCCTCTGGAGCTCGCTGAGCGTGATGGAGGATGGGCTCAAGCGCGAGCTCGTGGTACTGGTGCTTGTGGTGTTCCCGGCATTCTACGTCGCCGTGAAGGTCGAGCACCCGTTCTCGTCGCTCTTTGAGCCGCCGAGTGTGGAGCCAGCTCGCTTCGAGAACATCGAGGCGCCATCGACTGCGACGCTGAAGCTGATCGTGATGGAGTATCGCTTCACGCCGTCGACGTTGCCCAGCGGATCCGCTAGTAGTGTTGCGAGCAAAGCTCCCGCCACTTTGACAACGGCAACGGCTGTTGCGATTGGTAGCAGCACCAGCACCACCGTTATCGCTGCTGCTAGTACCAACAGCACCCACACTACCCCTCCTACGACGGTCGTGACGACCTCGACTGGTCTGCCGAAGCGCTTCCTGCTCGCTGAGAAGGGCGACGAAGCGAAAGGTCTCGCGCGGTATACCGAGACGATGGCATGGCGCCGCGAAGAGAAGCTGAGCCAAATCCTATTTGTCCCGAGCCCGAACTTCAAGATCATCAAGGAGAACTACCCGCATTACTACCACAAGCGCGGTAAGAACGGCGAGCCGGTGTACTACGAGAAGCCCGGCAAGATCAACCTCAAGGCACTGAAAGGCGCGGGGCTGAACCTCGACGACCTCATGCACAACTACATCATGGTGACCGAGTTCCTCTGGCAGGTGATCGAGCCGGACGACAACAAGAAGTGCATTTCGGTCGTCGACGTTGAGGGCATCGGCATCTCGGACTTCCGCGGCGAAGCCGTCGAGTACGTGAAGAAAGCAGCGGCAGTGTCGGGGAAACACTATCCGGAGCGCTGCGCGTACATCATCGTGATCAACATCCCGTCGTGGTTCAACGTGATTTGGAACGTTGTGAAGAACATGATTGACGAGGTGACGCGCGAGAAGGTAGTGATGGTGCGCGGCAAGAAGAACATCCTTGAGGCGCTCATGGAGCGCATCCCGCTCGAGAACATCCCGGAGGAGTACGGCGGCCTGAGCGAGGGCTCGTCCCCAGAGGAGACCATGCTGCACGACCTCATGGCATACCTGAACAAGGACGCAGATGCTCCTGCTACAAACCCGATCGCGCACATCGTGAAACAGGAGAACGCGCTGCTCGCGAACTGATCCAAGTATCGTGATTCGAGTCGCAAAACCCCAGGACTCGATCGAAGAAAGTTGAGTCAGGTCCTTCATCCACCACCACCGCTCATGTGTACGTATGTACAGCTTAATGAAAAAAAATACCTAGATTTCGATGGTTTGCTAGTTCAGTTTCACATGTATCCCAACGCTGCATCGATGGCGCGTTACACCAGTTCCCACTCGTCCTCGTGCTTCTCAGCTCTCTCTGTCTTCTTCTGCTCATCGATTTCGTCAGGCTGGTTCGAGTTGGTGCTGCTGGCATCGTCAGGAACGTCGGGATCGCCAGCATCAGCATTGTCAGTGTTCATCTTCTCATCCTCGCTTTCGCTATCGTCGTACTCGTAAATCTGGTCGTCAGACTCAAGTAACTCCGAGTGGTCGCACTTCCAGGTGTCCAGGAGCTCGGGCATCACGATCGGAGGCTCAAGGGACTGGTACTTGCGCAACTTCTCAGACACAGCTTTGATACTGACCGCCAACGCTGTGAGGATTCGACGCGCCACATGCCTGGCCTCTTCCGGTCCGTCCATCGCGATCCCGATGATGCCAGCAACTTTGTCGGACACGATGCACGTGACGGAGTGGACAGGGGTCATCTGGAGAAGATCACACTTGTGACACTGGAGCTCATCGTGAAGGTAGTTTACTGCGATCACTTTGTCGATCTCGCTCGTGTGAGCACCCAGTAGCTCTGCGACCGCGCCGACAGCGATGGCTTGGTCGATCCCAGTTGCCACACCGAGCTTCATCTCCGGGATGTCGCGGTAAAGCAGCAGCAGATTCTGAAAGTACACCGGCATCGCCAACGAATTTAGAGCTGTGCCGCCGCTGAATCGACGATCCGAGCACAAACTCATGACAACTTGGTTGATCTCGGCCGCGAACTCGCGACGCGACACGGCGGCGATGGCGCGTAACAAGCCGATTAGCTGTCGACCCACCGAGGTTTCGGTCCTTTGCACAGCGAGCAGCCGTACTAGCAGCGGAATTGCTCCTCGATCCGCGATTATTTCGCAGTTCATCTCTGCGATGCGAATGCACGAGCGTAGAACCCGCACCGCCATCTCCCAGAATGGCTCCTCGTTGTCGACTTCCAGCACCAGGATAGCCATCGCTGTCGCCAAGCGGGAGTCCACCACAACTTGAGGATACACTACACAATCCTCCCACCGAACCCTCTCCAGCGTGTCCAGAAGCAACGACCACAGGTCCGCCTTCAGGTACCCGCTTCTGTCGTCGTACAGCGCGGTTGTCAGCCGATTCACGATAGAATCAATCAACCCGTGATACTTGCACAGGTACTCTGCGAGCGAGGGCTGCTCGATCAGCTCGATTCTCTTTAGCTCAACTTCATCCTGCAGCATCCGAACAATGGACTCTCCGACAAAGTTTTCGGTCTGACCCCGCAAAGCCAGCAGGAACGCGTCTCTTTCATCTCTCCAGCCGCCGTTGGCGAACTGTTCGTCGAGCCAGAGCCGGAGCATCACTTCGCGACTAGCAGTGCTCTTCGCCACAAGTCCTTCCACAATCACCAGCGCGAACGCCTTCGCTCCAGCGTTCCCTTCGCCCCGCACTACCTTCGCCAACAGCTCTGTGCCTCCGAGCTTCAGCACAAGATACTCGTGCATTCGTCGCCGCAGCAGTAAGCTTAGGAGCACAAGCTCCTGTTCGAACTCCGTGCCGTCCCGCAGCAGCTCCATGGCTGCTGGGAGACTTTCCTCGTTCACAGCGTGTAGCCCTCGCTCGCGCCAGCGCTGAGACACGGCGAGGACCTCCGGTGTCCTCGACGTACAGGCTAGCAGCGTCTCCCGCATCTCCTCTATCCCCGTGGGACTAGCTTCGCTCGCAACCTGCGTGATGATCACAAGCGCCGCTGCGGACGGCACCTGCACTTGAAAAAGCAGCTCCACGAGCACCGACCCCGTGTTGTCGGCGTGCCGGAGCGACCACGGGCGCAACATATTCACGAGGTCAAGTAGCGCGAGCTGTGTCTGTTCCGTGTCGCTGCTTCTTTCGCCCATGCTAACGTCGACCGCCTGGTGGTGCAGCAGCTGCAGCGCGACGCGCAGCACACTCTCACTGTTCTCAGAGAGGGCGCTGTGCTCCTCTCGGGGCTTCAACAAGCGCCAGAGCACGCTGAGAAGCCGCCGCGTCTGGTGGCGCAACACGTGCTGCTGCCGCTGCGGCGCGTCCGTGAGTGCCACGAAGGCTTCGACGGCGTGAACTTTGCCAGCAAAGAACTCTGCGAGCTCATCCGGCTGCTGCTCTGCGGCCATGTGAGCAGTTGTCTGCTGGGCTTATCTACGATGCTTGAGCTGCTGGGCACGTGCGCGCTGCTCGGCAAATTAGCGACTGGCGCCCACCCATTATCTCGCGCGATGAGGATTGAGATTCGCATGGGTTGAAATCAGCTGGAGCGTCTGCTCCAAGACTCTCGCCTGATCCTTCCATTGGGTCGCCACACCGTCACCACAACACAAGAGCAGTGGAGCTCGTTCGTCTCCACCCGGTGTGTCGCCGCAGGATCTTGCCCGTCTCGGGTGAGCGTATGTTCACGCTCGGAGTTTGTGGTGCTGCTGCTTCTTCTGTCTGGCGCACAGACCCATGCTTGGTCATCGACTTCCCTTCACGTGTTGTTGATTGATCAGACTCTCGGCCTTAATGATGGTCACCCTTAGCAGCGGTGACAGCAGCGATATCCGCTTCGTCGCTCAAGTCATCTCGACGGCTCTGGCTCTGTCTGAGTCACCTCGATCGAGCTCGCACGCCTCCAGAAACACTTGAGCTTGTTATTAGAACCATGGCTGAACGGCGGATCTTCGCTTCTTACCTGGACAACATGAACTCCCCGGAGAAGCGCTGGCCGTTGCTGTTGACAGATTCTTCAGAGCTGATCTTCTGGAGACCGATGAGGCGATGAGACTTTCGTCTTTGGATCATCTTTGACTTGAGCGCGGTGCTGCTGCCGTTGCCGACTCGACACCTGATTGCCGGTTGGTAGCAGGCATCGCGTCTCTCAACCCAAAGCTTGCCGACGTGATGCGAGGCTTACTTTACGCGAAAGTCGTCTTTCAAATCGGATCCATGGTCGAAAGAGTTTGAACAGCTCAAGTGGCTGCCGAGGTAGCAGGACTGGCGCGCGATCAAGCCTTGAGATGGAGCACGAACGCCGCATTCGCTGCCAACACAGCTCGTGGTAGTTTCGACGATCTCTATCGACGTCTGCAATGTCGACTTGTCGTCGTTCATGTGCTCGTTCTTGAGGGACGACTTGAGTTGCAGAACGTTTGGGTGAAGTTGGCTACCATGATGAGAAGCATGAGTGTGTTCGAGTTCACGAACTGCATGCAAACAGTCTGGTAGAGTGGCCCGATATCTCGACCAAGCAGATCGTCACCACATCGGTGCTCACGTCGCCGAGCTTCTGCGCGTATCTCCACAAAGGCCGCTTGGTTGCCACTTGAAGAATGGGAAGATCAGAACCATGAACACTTGCATCACCGGCGAAACTACCCAGAGCCGAGTGGCAGTGTGAGAAGCGAGTAGAAGAGCATGAGCTGGAGGCTCACGATCGGCAGGTGGGATACTCCGGGTCATGGTCTACGAGTGCGCACTACTCGGCGTTTGCTTCGAGATGCAGCAGGACGAAGAGCAGGTCACGAGCGAACCTGTCCGCGTGCATCCCTTAAAGCGCTCTGCGATGCCGTCGTCTCTCTGTTGGGCTACAACATCTCGTGCTTGCTTGACGTCTACCAGCTCCTGAAATGTGCGCTGGAAGCTCGGCGGACCGAGAAGGCTGCACGTCACAGCAACGCCAGACGTCGACCAGGGCGATCAAGCGTCGAAGCCAGGAGGAGGATACAAGATCAACTTGCTTGATTGGTTGGTTGTCAGTAGCGTGTGCTGTGTCGCCTCGCCTCGTCTCGCTCTTTCTTCTTCTTCTTCTTCTCACTGGCGCTCTCTCTCTCTTCCTACATACTCGTGCCACCGCCGCTCAGATCCTCGAGCTGAACCGTGTGGCCACACGCGCCGCACGAGAAGCCGCCCGCCGGGTTCTCCAGCGTGCACTTCTCGCACGCCCACGGCTGCAGACGCTGGAACACCAGCGCCACCGGGTTCGGCGCCGTCCACAGCAGCTCCAGCACACTGTACAGCGCCTCGCTCGACAACACGCGCCCGTTGATCGCGAGCAGCACGTCACCCGCACAGATCGCGCCGCTCGCCTCCGCCGCCAGCTTCTTCCCGGCGCCGTTCGTCTCGAACCCCGCCACCACGAACGCGCTCTCACAATTGCGTAGCGCGCACTGCGACGCGCTCGCCGCCTCCAGCACCAACCCGATCCCGCCGTCCGATGCACGCAGCTCCACGTCGAAGATCCGGAAGGGCTTCGTCGCAAGCGTTGGCGCTTGACGGCGCTCGTTCGCTGCGTGCGCCATCTGCTGTGCATACTGGGAGCTGTTCGCGGCCATGGGGAGGTGGTCTCCTTGTTGCTGTCGCTCGTGTTCGCGTGGCTGCTGGTACTGGGGCTGCTGTTGTTTTTGCTGCGCTATGCTCCCACTGCCCAGTGCGCTCTTGCTGCTCTGCACAAAGCCGTACATCGTCTCGGGGATACCTGGCCGGATCGGAGACAGCGGCGGCGCCGCCGCCCCCATCGCCACGGACAACGATGATCCGGATGACGGGGAACCGCGAATGGTACCACCACCCACCGCCGCCGCACCGCCCGCGACGTCTCCGTCTCCTTCGACCGCTTCGCGCAGCAGTACAGCGCTGAAGATCTCGTCGCGGTTGATCTCCAGCGCGTGCTGCGCGGCGCTGCGGAACGAGTGGTGCTCGCGTCTCCGCACCGATCTGCGCATCGACATGGACAGCGTGCGCCGCAGGTCACTCGCCACCGCCTCGTTTGCCACCGCCGCCGTCGACAGCGGCGCGCGGTCGCCGCCCTTCGACAGTAGCCCATTCACGCGCGACAGCGTGTCTTCTGCCGACTTGTGCATGAGGAAGAGCGCGTCGTCGTGCCAGCCGCCGACGCTCGCGCCAGTCGAGTGCGCGGTCCCCTTCGCATCCCCACTCGCGCTCGCATGCGAAGGCGTTGCCGCCGGGAGTGACCGCGGACCCGCGCCGGCGTTGTCTCTGCTGCTGTTCGCGTGGATCGGACTCAGCGGCAGCTGCCTACTCGTTGACATCTGCACGCGGAGACTCTCCTTCATCGCCGCCAGCAGATCGGCGTTGTCCTCCACGGCCAGCAGTGTGTCGTCGTCGTCGTCGTCGATCACCACCACGCCAGCGATGTCAGAGACTGACGGCGATGCTGACGCGAATGCGCTGCTTTCACTGATATGAGCCTCTTGCTGTTGGCGTTGCTGCTCCTGCTCTCGCTGACTCGCGTCACCACACTCTCCATCCCACCTCTCGCTGCCGACGCTCTTATCAACAGACGCACCGTCGACACCACCGCTTACAACGCTATCCGCAGCACTGCCAGACGCCACCACCCCGTCCGCTGTCTCCTTCCACCACGCGTGAATCTCCGATGCGAGCTTCTCAAGCTGCGTCGGCTCCAGACCGTTGCGCTCGTAGAACAGCAGTGTCGGCTGGTACCCGCCACGCTCTACGCGCAACCGCACGTCGGCCCACGCGCCGACGAGCGCCACGCGCGTGTCGTCGAAGAGGTACCAGCGCTCCTGCTCCACGCCGTCGACCACCGACCGGCTCGCGAAGAAGCCCACATAGTGACGGCCGTAGTAGCACACCATGCCGCGGAACGCGTAGTCGGCCGACGCTGCGGAGACCTTGTCCAGGTGGAAGATGCGGTCGAGGTGCAGCGTCTGTGGGTTGTGTGCGGGAGCGCTTCCGGACTTACTGCTGGTCTGGTTTGTCGCTGCTGTCGCCGGCGATGCGGACGGCCGGCTCTGCCACGTGAGCAACTCCATCCACGCGCGCACCTCCGCCTTGTTCGCGCGGTCGCTCGCCCACACGACACTCACAGCGAAGACCATCGGCAGCGTGAGGATCCAGCGGCTCGGCTGCATGCGGCCGCGGCAGCGCTCGCAGGCCGGCAGAAAGGCTGCTTGCTCGCCGCCGCCGCCGCTGTCGCTACCATCGTCTCCCTGTGCCTCGAGCCGCAGCACCTCCTCCAGCGTGCGACCGTCTTTGCCTTTGTTTTTGCCTTTGCCAAGACCAAGACCGTGGCTGCCACCACCACCTCCCCCGACGCTACTGCGCGCGTGCTGCAGCAACTCCTGCGCGTACACGCGGTAGAGAAAGTCGGTGTTGAGCAGCGGCTCGGCGGTCTCGCCGCACTGTGCGCACGTCTTGAGCTCCATGAGATTCATCTGGAAGACCAGGTGCGCGATACAGATGGGCTCGCACACAATCGCGGACGCGTCCTCTTTCATGGACGCCGACAGTTCGCCGACGTGGTGCACGTGCTGCAGCTGGTGGTAACTGTGCTGCTGCTGCTGTTCTCGCAGCTGCTGCTGCCGACGCAGCGCCAGCATGCGGCGCAGCGTGTCCCAGTGCAGCGCGTCCAGCACCGCCTCGAGCGCCTCGGTGGCGTCGCTCATGTCGCCGAGTGCGAAGACGTCGCCGAGCGCGCGGCGCACGCGGTCGACGTCGAGCACGGGCGCCTCGGAGAACTGGTAGAGGATGAAGATCTGCTCGAGCTCGCAGAGCAGACAGGGCGCCGCCGATGCCGATGCAGACGCTGCCGATGCGGCGCGCGTGACGTCTCCGCCGCAGCGGTGATGCACTGCATGGTCGCCGGCGGAGATGAGCGCGCGGCAGGAGCGCACGTGCCAGAGGCTCTGGATGACGACGTTGAGGAAGCAGTTGTTGGCGCCGGCATCGTTGCGCAGACCCTTGCGGCGGCTTGCCGGGCGCAGACTCATGCTGCTGCTACTCGTGCTCGTGCGCATGCTGACACTCGTCCTGATACTCGTGCTGCTGCTGATGTTGCTGCTGATGCTGATGCTGATGCTGGGGCACTGTCGATGTGGGTGGGATGGTACTGGTGATTGGTGGTATTGGTGGTGGTGACAGCGCAGCGGCAGCGGACAGCAGCAGCCGTCGTCGGAGGTGTCGGTACGCTCGACGCCACGCTTCCGGAGACGGGATGAAGAGAGCTAGCGGGCGAATCCGCCACAGCGCATTCCCACTCGGAGTCGGAACTCGGGTTCTGGGAAGAACACGGTGATACTTTCGCAAAAAGTGCGGATCTTGTAGGTTCGCTCGAAGTCTGCATTGATAATTGAGAAGGACGCAATCCTTGAAGAAAATATACTCGAGTTCTGGGAAGAGTATGGTGATACTTTTAGATTCACTCGAAGTCTGTATTGAGAAGGCCGAAACCAAAGAGACAAGGTACTCAACTTCGAGTTTTCCAGCAAAGGTACCAGCCACGGAAGCCGCCAATAGCCAAACCAACCAACAAACC
>JAASFW010000325.1:0-22840 GCA_023334005.1 Globisporangium orthogonon | reverse complement strand
TCATGTGTTGTGAGTCGCCTGAGCATCCGGAGTCTGAGTCCTCTCTCGCACGCTCGCTCGATACTCCATCGTTTAGGGGTCGCGAAGTCCAGGAATGAACTGATGAGAGAGACGACGTGCGGCAGAGCCTCCAGTTCGGCACTGCAGCAGCGGAGCACGACAGCGACGCTTGTAAGTGGACCCAGTCGCTGGCGCTCGGAAGCAGCAGGAAGCGGCGTCATGAAGGCTGGAACACCCCAAGTTGATCAACTGAGGGAGAAAATCAGCAATGGGTCCAGTGAAAAATCGCGAGGGTGCAACGAATATCCTGACAAGGAAATCATGACAGCCAGGTGCAGGTTGTGACCGAGTGAGAGAACCGCACACTCGCGTTGCTCCGAAGTGGACACGACCGCTTTGGCGTCTACTTGCTTGCTTGTTTGTTACCTCCCTGCCAGCACGTTCGCGACTCCTGTGGAACGCGCTGGTATCTGTACCATGGAGGATGTTTGGACTTCTTCATGCCGCTTGTGGTTGCTTGTGGCCTGTAAGAAGCAACTACAATTCTGGACAGGCTGTCCCGTGTCGGCAAGTCCATTGCGGGACATCTTGCGAGATATATGTTCCACACACAGTCGCCAACTTGTGTATGGCACACGAACTTGTGTAACTGGAGTGGACCACACCACGACATGTGGCGTGCTCTTGCGCGATGCAGCGGGTCAAGTATACATGGCACACGTCGGGACTTGCACGTGCTTTCGATTTGATGTTGTAGCACCTCCTCATCTTCGACTCTCCCTCCATTCAACCTACTTGAAGCTCGACATGTTTTCGGATGTGGCTGCTGATTGGAGACCAGCGTGAAAATGTGATTGTTGAGACGGGTTAATCCGCTTGCTGGTTAATGCTGCAAGTTAAATTGCTTGGTTGCGTGTCAAAACGATGCTTGCGCGTCACTTGGTGTGAACCGCCTCCTCATTCCACAATCCGCTGCGCCATCCGCAAGTCGCCCGCCAATACACCTCCTTCTCTCGCTCGCTCGCTCTCCCAGTTCTTCGCCATGATGAGCAGCAGTGCCGCTGCTGTCAAGTCGTTCAAGATCATGTTCCTCGGCGCGCCGGGAGCTGGGAAGGGCACGTACGCGTCGCGCATCGCACCGATGCTCCATATCCCGACCATCTCCACGGGCGACCTCGTGCGCCACGAGATCAAGACCGGCACACCTCTCGGCGCGCAGATCAAGGTGCGCGCTTTGCCTAGTGATGCGATTTTTCGTGAAGAGAGGAAGGTGCTGACATGTGCGAATTGGATCGGTGCTTGCAGGCGTACAACGACCGCGGCGCGCTCGTGCCGGACCGGATCATCCTCGACATGGTATGTGCGTGCATAAGTGCTCGAGTGAACGTGCAGCGTAGGGGTAGCTGCCTGACGCGCGCTCGTGTGGACGTATGTGTGGCGTAGGTGGAGAAGCGCCTGACGCGTGATGACGCCAAGCGCGGGTTCATCTTGGTACGTCATTGATGGCGCTGAAGCTAGTGGCTGTGTGACGAGCATGAGCTCCGCCCTAATGTAACATATGCACGCGTATTCTGCCTGCAGGACGGCTTCCCGCGCAACGTGCCACAGGCGGAGGAGTTCCAGAAGGTGCGTTCGGTGTTCGAAAGAGAAAGCGAGCTTAGCCCTCGTCTTTGCGTCCTGGCGGAGGCTGTTGCTGACGCTTGTATGCCGCGGCGGTGATGGTGAGTGCAGCTGATGAAGCTGGATCTGGTGGTGAACATCGACTTGCCGCAGTGGATCCTCGCGGAGAAGATCAGCGGCCGCCGGTTCGTCGTCGATTAGTGGATGGCAAGTGCATTGATTGGGATAGGCGTTGGCTGATGCGAGTTGTTGGGGTTCCGATTCTTCCAGAGTGTGCACGAGCTGCGGCTCAGGCTTCAACGTCGCACACATCGACCATGGCGAGTACAACATGCCGCCGCTGCTGCCGAAGGTCGAGGGCGTGTGTGACACGTGCGGCTCATCCTCGCTCGTGCAGCGTCCGGACGACACCGCCGAGGTCGTCAAGCAGCGGTACGAGGGTTGCACGTCTTGAGTCTGGCGGAGCATGAGCTGAGGCGAACTAACTAACGGAGGGTGGTCTGGCGCTGCAAAAAAGACTGGAGGTATACAACGATGAGACTGCGCCGCTGATCGACTTCTACACCGCGAGTGGCGTGCTGCGGACGTTCGAGGTGAAGCGGGGGCTCGCAGATCTCGATCAGCTCGTCAACCTCATCAACACCGAGCTCGGAGAATAGAGTTGTCATGGGCGTGGGCGTGTGCACATGTGTGTGTTCTGGCATTCGCACAGTTTTGAGTCTGCACACACATCGACGCACTACATACATACAACATGTACACCCTGAGCCTCGACGGCATCTCCTCTGAGCAAGCTCATTCATTCACTCTATGATCTGACCGAATAAGAACCCTGATGTAGATCCCCATGAAACTGCTCTTTTAGTTGCTGAACGCCGACGTGAAAATCTTCTTGAACGTGCGCGGCAGGTCAGTGGTGTCGAGGCAAACGTGGCCACGCCCGTGCGGCAAGTCCCGCAGAATGCGCGCGGCTTCGTTCGCGAACGATGCGATGAAGATCGCGTGCGCCTTGACGCTCGGGTCTGCGATGAGCTTCTGGCCGAGGCGTTTGGGCTGGATGTTGTACCGCTCGAGGTTCGCGTCGCTAACGACGAAGACGTAGTAGTCGTCGGCGTCGGCCTCCACGACGTGCTTCACGGCTCGGTCGATCGCCTCCACCGTGTGGTCTCCGCTCATACAGTACTGTGTGTGAGCCACCATCTTCTGCAGAACCTGTGAGAAACACAGACAGAAACCGTACGTGAGTTTTGCCGCTCCCCTCGATACCAGATGCAATAGCAATAGCAGTAACTGTACCTTGAGCCTCTCTTTGCGATCCGCCGGAGGATGCCCAAAGTCCACGAACGGAATGTCCGGCGAGTCTCCACTGTGCCCCATGATGCAGTAGTCGAACTTGGACTCGAAGCCCGCGAAGCTCTCCATGATCATCAGTGAGGTCTCGAGCACACGCTCGAGCCGTCCGTCTTGGCCATTAAACCGGTACATGCTGCCGCTCACGTCCATCACGAACAGCATGCGTTTTGGCTTCGTCTGGTTCAGTGTGTGGAACGGTGAGTCGCTCACGCCGCGCTTCTTGAACACCAGTCGTTCGCCCGTGACGCCGTCCACAAGCTTCGCGTCGTCCAGCTCTCCGCTTGACTGGTGCTTGAGCCACGTGCGCTCTTGGGCATACGACTCGAGATTGTCCAGGATCGAGCGCAGCTGGGAGCTCTCATGCTCGACGCGCGAAAAGTACGACTGGTACGTCTCCCACTCACGCTCACTCATGTCGATCTCCTGGAGCTTCGCCGCGAGCGCCTCTTCCGCCATTGCCCGCGCCTTCGCGCGCGTCTCCGCCGACACTTCATCTTTCTTCGCCTGGGAGACTTGGTGGACTGGGTGGCCCTTGTCGAGGCGGTACGGCCCGCCGCGACCTCCAAGTCCAGCAGTGTCCGAGCCGCCAGTGCCTCCCGCCCACGTGTTCCCACCGACGTGTGGCTCGTTCTTCGGATCCTCTTTGCCATATTTTGGTTTGTCCAACCCGGTTCTCGGAGTCGACTCGTTCTGGATTGCCTGGCCATCCAGCTTGAGCTGCAGCCGCTTGTCTCCACCGTTCATGTCGCTCACACCGAACATTTGCTTCCACAACGCCACCTCCTTGTTGATCGTGGCCTGGTCAAGCTGCCAGAATCGAACGTCTCCGCTCTCTTGAAGCGTGACGAGGTGGCGGCCGTCGTGGACTCCGGCGATGTCCGTGATGCGAGAAAGCTCCGAGTCAACGGAGTCATCGATGCTGGTTGTAGCCAGAACGACTGTCTTCGTCGAGTGACTTGATGGAGATGTCACCTCGATGTCGACTTGCGCACTGTCCGACTTGGCGTTCGCAACAAAGTCGCCGTTGACCGCTTTCCACGCGCTCTGGATTCCCCATCGTGTGTTGTTCGGTTCTCGCATCGCACTTTGGATCGTCAGCGAGAAGTGCTGCGGCTCGACTGACTGGAGAAAAGCGTTCGGGTGGACCATCACGAGACTTTCGGAGGCACTACCAGCTCCTGCTGCACTTGGACGCGAGTAGCTGTGCGGATAAACGGCCGTGCGCGCGTCAGCACTTTCGCCTGTGCGACTCGTCTTCTTCACGGTCGCCTCCTTCAAAACGAACTCCTCGCCGTCTCGCTGAAGTGAGTACACAACTGCCTCGTCTGTCGTCTGTAAGATCCACTCGTTCATGCGAACTGACTGTACGTTGACCATCTCAACGAGCGGGGTGGCGCCGGATCCTGCTGCCACTGCTGCGTGCAAGTCCAGCGAAAACAGTCGGCTGTTGCTGATGTCCACGAGTTGGAAGATGGATCCTCCCTGCTCGAAGCGAACGATCGTCCCGGGGTTCGACGCATCCACCACCGTCTTCCATCTGCTGATCGGCGACGAACTGGCTCCGAACCATTTGCCAAACGGACCCTTCACTTTGCTGCTCGCGGACTTGGACGAGTCGTGGTGCACTTGTCCAGTGAGCACCTTGTCGGGAATCGAGAAACAGCTCGCTCGTCCGTCAGAAGAACTTGACGGATTGTAGAGGACACACAAACCTGGAGATAGGCATGACGAGATGTCAGTTCTTATTACCACTGTCCAGAAGATCGTCAAGGTTTCAGTACCTGTCGTTGGGATGAACACTCCAAGCTCCTGTTTGTCGGCGATGTTCACCAGCACAGGATCCTTCTCCCACTCCATGTACCGGTTCTCGATCTCGATTACCTTGTGGGATCTGTGCATGTTCATGTAATAAAAGGCGTGGGATCAGCACCTCTCTTAGATATATAGCACAGTTCGGCACATGAACAGAGTGTTTACCGTTCGGACGACTCAATGTCGGAGAACGAGTGCAGACTCATCGGACAAGTCGTCAACACTGCGCATCGCACACGTCAGCTGACGCAACCATCCCTTCAGACGAGTTCAAGCAGCCCACAGATCTTACCATGCACCGAATTGTCGGGGAAAACTGCCATCGCGTGTGCTGTCTGTCTACGGTTCGCCTTCAGCGGCACGTGGAACGATGCAACTTCCTCCGTGAACGCTTGCAGGCGATGCTGCCGGAGTCCGTACGTCCGCGTCGTCGCTGGATCCAGCCAGATGTCACGGCGCTGCAGCGGAGACTGGAACAGCCCCTGGCTCTTCTTGCTCGATCGTCCAAAGTCGAACCTCTGCTCGGATGTCCACGTCCACGTTTCAGTCGGTGTGAACTCGGGAAGTGGCTTCGGCTGCGCAAGGTTGACTGCAAGCTCCAAGCTCTCTCCATTCAATGAAAGCGGGATTCCGTGACTGAGTGCGCACAAAAAACGAGCAGAAGTCGAGGTGTGCAAACGCGTTTAGAACATAGCTATCGGATTGCTGCACAGTCTCTCATCGTGCTAGCAGTCATCTAGAACTTGTGCCTAGCAGGGCCACGCGGCACACGATACACATACACGTATATACACAGGGCAAACACACACGAAACACAAGCGTCATTCTTCGACACACACACACACATACACCGTCTTATGCACCACCCACAATCCAGACAACAACATGCATCAGCGTACCTTAGGAACACTTCGGACAGCTGCTTGCGAAGGTTCTTGTCGTACGCGTCAAACGCGAGTACGTTCTCCTGCGATATCCATCGCAATGTCAGCACCCACAACACTGTAGTCCAGTAAGGTTTCGGAAGTGGACTCACAAGCACTGAGGTGACGCCATCGTTCGGGAACTGCTCCAAGTGCTTCGCGACTGCAACTGCTTCTCGAGTCGAATACGGGTAAGTGATGACACCGTGATCCACCAACTCACGCAGCTCTGCGAATGCCTTGCACAGGCGCCGAAGGATGTCGACAGGCACATTCGGCGCGTACGCCTTCAGCAACGCAAGCTCAGACTCTTCGTCCGGATTCTCAATCGCACTGCACAGCAACCGCACCAGTCCCGCTCCGTCAGCAAAAATCGCAACACAACATGTGCAAATGCAGGGAGTGCAGGCATCATTCGCAGCGTACTGGCTCGCAAACACATCGCCGATCTCACGGAAGAAGTTGTTCCCCAGAAACGGGAAGCCTGGACGGTTCGCGAGCACCCACATGCGAAAGTCCGGGTGCAGTCGGATGATCTTGTCCTCGTCGTGCCACTCTTCGACTGTCACCTTAGTCGGATCGATCAAGCGCTTGCCGTTCCCCTGCGATCCACACACATTCAGCAATAGAGCGATTCGAAGTCACGTTCAGATCTCCTACTATGGCTCAGCAGCACACATCACATCGCAATGCGAACGTCCGTACCAGCAGCATCTCGCCGTCCTCGATCAGTCCTTTCAGCACGCACACCACCTCTAGAGGTGCTTTGTCGGCTTCGTCGACAAGTAACGTGCGTCCGGTCTTCGCAGCGCGAACGAGAGGAGAATCCTCCCACACGATTTTGCCATCGATGAGAGACGGCACCAGCGTCAGTGTTTGCACCGTTGTCTGAGAATGTAATCGTCAGCGACCTGAATAATGAGAGCGTATGATAGGAAAAAAACACAGGAGTAACACAACTCACGTCACGGTGGAGCTGGATGTACTCGCGTTCTTGCTGGAGCAGTTGTAACAGACGATCCGCCAACTTGTTCTTACCCACGCCTTGATTTCCGATCAACAGCATGTGCTTTTGTCCAGCAACGACGTCCTGGAGCATCTCTTTCATTGTGCGAGTGTGCTTGGGGATATCGAAGTAGTGCGGCTGCGGCACCAGCTCCGGGTTCCCCGGAGTCTGAATCGGGTGCGACACATCACCGATGTAGAGCGTCCCGTCCTTCTCATGGATCGTATCTGCGGATACGAACAATCGAACAACTCGTTAGAATGGTAGACAACGGCGATCGCTGCAAGGAACGACAAACAATCGCGATCGCTGCAATACTCGCCAACGGGTCGACTCTGGTCGGCTTTCTGTGCGATCGAGGCGCTCGGTGCTCCACACTCATTCAAAATCGAGTCTACCAGTCGAACGCACGACGACGGCAGAAACTGCGTCAGCAGCGTGTCGTGGAGCAGCGGACGTAGATCTTGTAGCGACTGCTCCGGGAACGCATTCAGCCGACGGCACGCCCGCAACAACTGGCGGGGAGACAGGTTCAAAGAAAGATAGTCGCTGTCGGCGCTCGACTCTTTCACGCTGCGGAGTTTCTCGGAAAACTCGAGCAGCAGTCTGCAAGAATACACCTCTCACAACGTCAACGAGTGCCACAAGTATCAACGCCGACGCAAAAATCGTACCGTGTAGTGTCTTCTGGGAGCTGGGGGTACAGCGAGCGGACTATTCGCTCGCTCTGCGCCTTCGTCAAGTTCGGCAGGTGGTGGAAACTGAACATGGCGATGCTGTCAGAGTTGAGCCACGCAGTTGCCGATTCGCGCCCAGGAGTCGGAGTCGCTTTCAGCGTCACCGGGTCGGACTCTGCAATCGCGATGACACGGAATGACGGGTGGATCGGGAACACGCGACCCAGTTTGTGTGCCGTGCCGCTCGCCTTCGCGTCACTCAGAATCTCGTCGTACTTTGACTGTGCCAACAGCTTTGTCCCATCTGCCAAGTCGATCTCGCGATCCTGAACCAAGCGCTGCAACACGCCAAGACTGTCACCTCCAAGGCGGTGCACACCGTCCAAGATAGCGATGTGTCCATTTCGCGCAGCGTGGATCAACGGACTGTCTTCCCAGCTTGTGTTCCCGTGAGAGTCCGTGGATCGGCGCTGGAGCAGGTCGCGCGCGGTCATGTCCTTGAACAGACTAAAAAGCTCAGTCGCGTACCCCAGACGGTGCGCGAAGAGTCTAGCGAGGTCCGACTTGCCACTGCCCTTCTCACCGAGGATGCACAGATCGGAGCCCGCGGCGTGGTCCTGGATCATCTCACCCAGGATCGCAGAGTGCATGTCTGTCTCAACAAACCCTCGCATCGGACCAGACTTCGGCGCCGTGGTGCCGCATGGGACGTCCAGCACAACCACTTCCTCTTCGCTCGCTCCCGACGCACGGAACGTCACCTTCGCCGTCACATCCAGCGCCGTCTGCTTCGCCACACTCTCAATTGTGTACTCGCACTCACTGAGATTCGCGCCAAACTTCTTCAAAATGCGGCTAAGCGTGTCGCAGTTCGAGGATGCCTTGGCACCAAAGATCTCTTTTCGAACTGGAAACACACGCTTGACAGTACTTGGGAAGCTGGCGTGCGGGAAGTTTTCTAGGACCTTGGCGCAGTGCGAGAGCGAGAGGTAGTCGAAGTGCGGCATCCGCTGACCGGAGATACCGTCGTGCATCGCTTCGATCGCGTTCACGGCCTCGCGGACGCCAACCAGTCGCTCCAAAATGCCGATCGGCACCTTCGGAGCGATCGACACCAGCGCCTCGAGCTGAGTTCCAGGTGACGCTGGTTGCACACTGCGCGCTTGGAAGCGAGATCGCAGTGGTGGATCGAGTGTGCGGCCAGGATACGGAGGCACGGGAAGCCCAAGCGCGATAACGCGGAAGTCCGGATGCACTCGAACCAGGTTCTGTGCATTGAGGTCTTCAGCAGAGTACCCTGCAGCCAGGAGCGCATCGTAGCTGACATCCATGATAGACAAAAGAGGTATTAGGTATTAGTCCTCTACCCAGCCCTGCAGCGGGATGAGCTTGTGGGAGCGCGTACCTCTCCGCCTTCATGAGGAACCGTCCATCGTCGAGTGTCATCTCACTGCGGACACCACATATGAACGCCATGAGATGAGGTGCGATCAGAGCAAGCAGACGTCGCTGACAAGCGGCTCATGATCACTGCCCACCGATTCTCGAGCAGGTTGTTCAGTGTCGGCAATACGTTACGCTCCGCTTTCTCCAAGCCTGTTCGGCAGACACTTGTGAGCTTTCAACCCTTCCAGCATTGCACACAGCGCCATCGTCAACGCAGCAGCATATAGCAAACTCACCGTCGATGACCAGCACGCGTCCGTTGATCGCTGCGCGCACCGGTGCCTGATCCGTGAACACTGCGGCGCCGCCCATAATTTCACGCCGCTGCGATCACAAGAGAACTCGTCAGGTCTCATCACTCTCACTCACTTCTCCAAGCAACCAGCCGATCCACCAACGAACCGCACCTGCTTGAGGTCGGACTCGGTCGTGTCCTGCGAGATCGCGATGTACTCGACCTCCTTGTTCAGGAGCTCGCAGAAGCGCATGCTCAGCAGGCGTCGCGAGGCGCCGGGCGGTCTTCAGTTCGCACACATGCCAACAGATTCCACCGTCAGCGCGAACTCTCTCTCTCTCTCTCTTAATGCTAAGCCTCATCGTCACGCACCCAATGAGAAACATGTCTTGCTTGAGCAGATCCTTTTGCAGCATCCAGCGCAAGTGGCCGAGCAGCTCCTGCGAGAGCTCGAGCTTCGGCAGGTACCCGCGCGGCACGAGCTCCTTCGCCTGCCAAGCCACGAAGACGAAGACGGCCGTTGCGCTCAGAAGTGCTTGTTTCTACACTATCTCAGCGCTCCACGCGGTGAAGCGCAAGTGGCACCTTTGCATTGCCCACGGACGCCACGACGCCACCGATCTCGACTGTCGACTGCTACAACAATTACTATTAGCCTTTGCATGATCTTTCCAACCCCAACATACACGCTCAGGAAGAACGCACCTGCCGACTGGACCAGCGAGCGCTGGGGAGGTGAAGACCAGGCGGCGAGGGCCGCCGTGTCGCCGCTGCGCGCCGCCCAAAGCTGCTGCCACGCCACATCGATTTGCACGTCAAGCCAAAATACAGCACACGACGGGGACTTTGGGCAATGCCAGAAAAAAATGGTGAAAATTGGAGGATCCAATCTTGCAATATCATGACCGTAACCTTAGTTTCTAAACTATTTGGGTAACTAATGCTTAGTTTGGTACATTTTTATACAATAGTAGCAGAGTCATTTGTACATTTATCTGGCGAGTATTTTATCCTGTCACTTGATACTTGATTTTATCACTATTCACTACCGCTGCTGCACTCTCTCTTGTCTGCCAGGAGATGTCGACGTCAGCGCTGGACGCAGCGCTGCTCCGCGCGCTCGAGCGGCGGCAGCGTGAAGGCACGCTGCGCGCGCTGCAGGCGACACCGCCGCCGGGATGCGTAGACTTCTACTCGAACGATTACCTGGGCTTTGCGCGGAGCGCGGAGCTGCGCGCGCGCGTCGAGGAGCGCAAGGTGGCGATGGCCGTGCCGCCCGCGCTCGGCGCCACGGGCTCGCGCCTCATTTCGGGTAATGCGCCGCTCTTCGAGCAAGTGGAGCGCGAGCTCGCGGCGTTCTACAACAGCGAGGCCGCGCTGCTTTTCAACTCGGGCTACGCCGCGAACCTCGGCGTGCTTTCGAGTGTGCCCCAGGCGCGTGACGTGCTGCTCTACGATGCGCTCGTGCACAACTCGTGCCACGAGGGCATGCGCCTGAGTCGTACGTACGCGGCGGGCAACGCGCGCGCATTCCGACACAATGACCTGGACGACCTGGCGACCAAGCTGCGCGACGCGGCGGCGGCGCGAGATGATAAGAAGACCGAGGGAGAGGACGGCGGCTGCGTGTTCGTCGTCGTCGAATCGCTCTACTCGATGGACGGTGACGTGGCGCCGCTGTGCGAGATGACTGCGCTCTGCGAGCAATTTGGCGCGTTTCTGGTCGTGGACGAGGCGCACGGCACGGGCGTGTACGGCCCGCGCGGCTCCGGCCTCGTGCGCGCGCTTGGGCTCGACGCCAAGCCGCACGTCGTGGCAATCCGTGTGTACACGTTCGGCAAGGCCATGGGCTGCCACGGTGCCGTCGTTTGCGGTTCGCAGGTACTCATCGACTTCCTCGTCAACTACGCGCGCTCGTTCATCTACACGACCGCGTTCCCGGTCGACCAGCTCGTGGCTGTGCAGGTCGCGCACGAGTTCTGCGCCGAGGCGGACGCGCAGCGCGCGCGCGTGCTCGCGCTCGTGCAGTACTTCAAGCGCCAGGTGGAGGCGAGCGCGGCGATCCCGAGCGCGGCGCTACTACCGAGCGACTCGCCGATCCAGGGCGTGGTCTTCCAAGGCAACCACGCGGTGCTGCGCGCCGCCCGCGCGATGGTCGCGCTCGGCGTGCGCGTCATCCCGATCCGCTCGCCGACCGTTCCGAAGGGCTCCGAGCGCTTCCGCATCGTCATCCACGCAGACAACAGCGAGCAGGAGGTGGACGCGCTCGTGGCCGCGCTCGAGGCGATGTTCCGCGCCGTCACCTCCAAACTATAGATGCCCCCCTTGCGCGATAATGCAGGCGCGCGCTCGCCAGAGCTGCACTGCTTCCAATGAAGATGGCCACATGTACATGCTCCGCGTTCACCCGTTGACATCGCGTAACCCTAAAGTAACCAAGCAGGGAACGAGCGCGACTGCTGGCACTTTCGAGTGTAGAAGTATCAAACTCGCAGGGCAAAGAGGCAAGAGCGCTGGTGCGTTGGACTTGACTCAACTCGCTCGTTCGCTCGTCGGAAGCTGCTGCTATGGATCCCGACGAAGAGCTCAAGTACTCGTACGCGTCCAAGCCGCGCGCGGTGCAGAGCAACCGCTCCAAGTCTGCAGTGTGCGATGTGATGCAATCTCTCGGCAGGACATGTCTGGAGCATGTTCGCGGACCTCATCTAAACGTGTTTGCTTGCTACCGCTTCGTGACGGCCTCCGATAGGAAAATCCTGCCGCCCAACATCATGCACGATCCGCGCGTTGTGCGAGGCAGCATGTTCGCTGGGGTGAGTCTGACTTAGAGAAGCAACCAATCGCCTTGCTTTACTTTGTCTGCGCTTCGGACGATTGTTCACGACTTTGATCTTTTGCGTGCGCTGCGTCGTTCGCCAGCACTTTCAGGGACAAGCTACAAGTACCAACCGCAGTGGAGACCGAAAGCGCACGCAAAAGCGGCGAGGGAGCGGCGCGTCTGGAAAGAGTAAAGCCAAGAGCATCTACGAGGCGCAGAAAGTCGCGTCCTACACGTGTGCGTCTCGCGATGAAGAAAGAAGTGACAGTGTGAATGTGTTTGCTAGGGTACCCGTCTCACATTTTGTTCATCGCCAACGGCTCCAGTCTCGCCGTTCTCGCTCGAGGCGAACCTCGTAGAGCAGCTTCCTGCAGTACCAGAGCGCGAGACGAGTAGTCAAACGGACGCGTTTGTGGCGCGAAAGATCTTGAGCCAGAAGGGCTGGGCTCCCGACGGCGAGTTTCTCCGCCCGAAAGTCGGCGTCGACTCATTCACACAGGTACTGTCGTCCTCTTTCTCAGCAACGCCTTCGAACTGGGCGTGGATGTAGTTGTTCAAAGTCCAGCGACTAAGCACGCTCTTGTTGGTGTCGCTTGTTGGGCAGATCGAAGAGTCCGACAAGCTATTCAACTTTGACGTGGAAGTGGGCCCGCTGCTCAACGTACTCGTGAGCAAGACACTCGCTCAGGCGCTTGCAGAGGTGAAGGAGGAGCAGGAGATGCTCAACGTCCGCAACGACCGCAAGACGTTGCTCAACCTGAAAGCTGAGGCTGCGCGCGCCGACCGTGAACTCGAACAGAAGGCAAAGGAGGCCCAGCGTCTGAAGGAGGAGATGAAGCGCGCGAAGGAACTTCAGCGACAGCGCCGCAAGGTTATGTCCGAGAAAATGCTTGCCTGGCGGTTCGCGCATGCCCTTTTCCCAGAAGTGCTGGCGCAGGCGACGCAAGTGCTAGAGAGCAAGGGAGTGTTCTACGATCCGTTGCATCGCGAGCTGCAAGAATGGCTCGCGAAAGACGTGTACCTCGGCGCGGACGCAAAAGTGCAGTTGCGGCGCTTGTCGGCGCTGTTGCTCGACGGTGCGTCCATCGCACAATGCTGACATCATTCGCAATGATGCAAATGTATGCTCACGAGCTCTTTTGATCTGCTGCTAGACGTCCTTGCGAACAGCATCCGGCGGCAAACGATCCTCTCGCAGTTGCTGCAGCACGAGACTGAGGCGCTGGTGCGCCTGATCCTCCGAGACCCTCTGCCAATACCACGTCCGGACAACACCGACGATGATAGCGGCACTACCCCGGCGCAGAGTGAACTCCAAGTGATCGGGCCGATCTTAATCTCGAGGCAGGACAGCTTGGACGTGATAGAGCACAAGATTCAGGTGCGGCAGTGTTGTCATGGCGCTCTGAGATGTGGATGAGTCTCACTCAGATGTGAGCACTATCTGTCGTATGGTGCATGCTTCGACAGACTTGGATATCCGAGCAAGTCGGGTGTGACGTACCAGCTCCGAGCAACGGCTACCTCTCTGTTCTCAACCTTGCTGGAAGCGTTGTGTAGCTGCTAATCAAACCAACAGCTCCATTAACTCGCATCATTGCCGCATCACTAATACTAGCCGGGTAACTGATCGAGGAAGAGGAATGTGGGATGGCGCGACGTGTGTGCTGAGGGCTCGTAGCTACGCTTGTTGGTCATTGACTCGCTCTCAAATGTCAGCGCGGCGCTGTGTTCTACTTCTATACACTCTTTCTCCCTCGAAGTCGTCAGGGTGGTAGCTTCTGCTGCTACTCCGCGACAGTGTCGGGTGTGTCTTTGTACATCATCCACTCCTTCTGCTCAAGACGGCCGGACATGAGCTTGATCACGCGCTCGACCTCGACGTTGTCCTCCAGCTCGTCTTCCTCGTCCTCCTGGAAGCGCACGAGGAAAGAACCGTCGTCGTTCTTGGCGACGACCGTGGCTTCGTGGTAGAGACGCGAGCCTTTTTCTCGCACTTTTACGATGTCGCCGTCCTCGATCTCACTCCAGCACGCGATGCGCTGTACCTCTGTGCGCGGGATCTTGTAGATGATCTCTGTGGTGGACACTTGTACGCTACAGAGGTCGCCCTGCACATCGGCCACAAGCTGCCGGCATCGAGATCACACATTTACCGCCGCCCGCGTCAGTTCCTTCTCATCCGCTCCCTTTGGGCTGCGACCATTGCTCCGTTAAACGAATGGACGCACTCCGATCACGCGCTTGGGGTAGTCTGTCACTTGGATCGTTACGACGTCCCCCATGACGATCTGCAAGCGCATTGAAGCAGTTCGAGTGGCATCTTCACCACGTCAGCACCCCCAAGCAGCCGCCTTCCAGCATTAGGTAGCCAGCGTCACCATCAAGAAGAGGGCGAGTGCACGGTACCTCACCCGTCGCGCTCATAGACGCGGATGCTCCCATGGTGGTGATCTGAGAGTTGACGAGTGATTTAACCTGCGTGTTGACGAACAGAGCAAGTGAGTTGATGCCAGCTTCTCCTCCCACGCACCCCCGCCCACACTTTCTCCATGCATATCACACGCACACAGAGAGAGCGAGCAGCCGAGTGGCACGCAGCAGAGCCAGGAAGCAGCGCAGCAGCAGCAGGAGGAGCCGTCGGCCAGATCGCGCGCGCCTGTTCGTCACCACAAAACGAAGTGGCTACATTTTTAATTAGAGCGGAAGCCACACGACGTGGTCCACTTTAAACAAGTGTATCGTGCTACTCATTTAAAGTCCGACCTTTCTCGTACCTATTCGAGCGATCTCAGTAGCTTGTTTCTCCCTGAATTATCGCACGCTTGCCACTTTCAAGGTGAGTTCTCCTGTGCCAGAGAACCAGCAGCGATGAGCGTCGTCATGCAGGTGACCGTCCCAGGCGGCGCCGCCGTCGAGACGCACACAGTGGGCGACGTGCTTATTTGCAAGGCGCACCGCGGGAAGCTGCCCGAGATCGCGTACTTGGTGGAAGCGCTGCAGGCGGACGTCAACTACCGGAACGCGGTGCGCACGTCGCTATTGCCACCTGCACACACACGCTGGCTTTGCTCGAGGCTAACTAACGTCCACTATCGCCTGTTAGAATGGCGCGTCGGCGCTCCATGGTGCGGCGGCGTCCGGACAGCTGGAGGTGGTGCAATGGCTCATGAGCCTCCCGGCAATCGACCGCAGCGTGACGGACCATGTAGGTCGCCGGAGACGCATTTGGGCACTAGTATATTGAGAAGAAGGCGAGGTGGTTGATGGAAGGGAATGTATGCGAGTGCAGGATGACCAGACGCCGCTGCACTACGCCGCGTTCTACGGCCACTTGGAGGTCGTGCAGTTCCTCGTGGAGCACGGCGTGCCGCTGGACGTGCCGGACAAGGTGCGGCCGACGCGCAGCTGAGGGAACTTGCGGGTGGAGGCGCTTATTTCAGCTGTGGTGATGCACGCGCAACAGTTTGGGCGCTACGCGCACTGCTCGGCGGCGATCAACGGCCACTTGGACGTGGTGACGTACTTGCTGGAGGAGTGTCCGCACCCAATCGATATTAACGCGATCGACGAGGTGCGCGGCGCTGGAGATTGTTGCACAGGCAGAGAGATAAACTGAAGCGCGTGTGTGTGGGCTGCTGCATGCGCACATGTATGCAGTATGGAGCCACGTGCCTCCATTGGGCGGCGTCCAAGGGACGGAAAGAGGTGATTCAGTACCTGTGCACCAAGGGCATCGACGTGCACGTCACGAGCTACGTACGTGCCGTTTTTCTTTTCTTTCTTTCTTTTCATTGTTTTTTTTTCTTCCTTCTTCTTCTACCGCGCGAGACACAGAGTGAGTTATCGTGAATGTTGATTGGATATGCGCCTCCTTTTCGACTGTATGACCGACCGCGCAGGACAACAAAACGGCGTACCAGGTTGCGAAGGACAAGCACAAGACGCGGTGTGTGCAGTACCTCAAGAACTGGTACGAGACCTCGCAGCGCTTTGTGCACGCGGCCGAATACGGCGACGACGACGAAGTCACCCTCATCATCGCGGAGATCAACGGCGCCTACCCGCTTCGCTTCTTGCGTGACAAGGTGCGCTCGAATTCCAATTGGATGTGTGTCTTGCTCATATACGGATGCAGTCTCACCTTGCACCTGATTATTATACAGAACGGGAAGAACGCGATGCACTGGGCGGCAGAGTCTGGCCACTTGTCGACTCTGAAGATCTTGTGCGAGCACTTTGCCGTCTGGACGGACTCGGACAAGGTGCGATGGATCCATTTGGATGGGCGGCTTTGATTATCCGCTGACACTGAATCAACTATTGCGTTGCTCAGTTCGGACGGAACGCACTGCACTGCGCCGCACTTGGCGGCCACCGCGACTGCGCCTTCTGGCTCATCCGGAAAGCCCGCGATTCGTCGCAGTTTCACTCGCTGACAATGGTGCGTGAAAGGAGATTGGGATGCTGAGGGTTGATAGTCTGTCATCTGACATTATGACATTCTTGACGTAGACGAACAAGACGCCGTCTCGGTGTGCGTTCGAAGCCGGCCACAGCACGCTCGCCTCGAGACTTCAGGTACGCGAGTGTATCATTTAGTAAGTATCTGCAATACTGGCTACGATTGCGGATGTGTGACTTTGTTTTTGAGTTTGGATGGTTGTCGACAGGGTTGGGAAGATGGCAACGGGGAGTACTCGACGAACGATGACGACTACATTCCGTCTTCCGACCACAGCAGCTTCCGGTCGACCATGGACGAGGAGGAGAACCTGATTGTGATCACCCCACCGCCGACGCGAAGTGTGTGCTTGAGCTGTGAGCCCTGAATGATTCGTAGCTGCGCGTGGCGCTGATGCATGTGCATGTGCTCGTGTGCGCTGCAGACATCGATGCAGTCCACAACTGGCTCAAGTCGCTCAAGATGGAGGAGTACATCGATAACTTTGAGAAGGATGGATTCGACACGCTACGTGGCGTAGCGACGATCAACGAAGCCGATCTGATCGACATGGGGGTGAAGAAGGGCCACCGGCGCGTGGTGCTCTCGCACATCGAGGAACTGCGCAATCAGCTGAAGCAATTTGACGAGTCGGCGCGATCGGCTGGGCAAGAGCCTGCGTCGTCGCCGACGCTGAACATGCTCCCGCCGGTTGCCAAGGCGCTGTCCAACTCGAATCTCCTGGCGTCCTCGAGCGGGCCGGTCGACGCGCCTGCACCGCGCCCGGAACAGAGAGGATCGCTCACGGGGATGTCTCTGGATGCCTGAGTGTGTTTTGCGCTGAAGTGGACGAAGAAAGGAGGAGGACGGGTGTCGAACGGCTGTATGAGGAAAAACAAAAGCAAGAGCAACTGGATGTCCGTCCCCGCCACATCAACCAGCGACGGCGGGGAGGAATGCCTGTATTGTGTTGAGTGTAGCCAATAGAAGAGTGCAGCCAGCCTATCTCGTGGACTTGTCAGCAAACGGGCTGCAACCGGCCATCGTGCAGTAGGTGTCGGCGAAGGCTGTGACGTCGCAGCTACAGGGACCATGTCGTTCACAGGTTGACCGCAAAGAAACAAGAGAGCGTCTTAAGTGAGCATGGCGATCAAATCAACAATGACACACACATCTTAGCAACGAAGTCGGATGCCGTACCTCCCGCGTCCTTTGTACATGCGTTGGTGCATGTCAGCACGGATGCCCTTGGTCGCCATCTCATGGAGCCATCTGCCACGGCGAAAATGAGGTGTGAGCACTCGATTCTCGCTCGCAGATCAGCATGATCGAATCACATCGCACCCAACGCGCTGCGCTTCCGTGAGAGGCATCGGGTACTTCTCGCACGGCTTCTTCATAATCTCTTTCATCTTGGTCGCTGGGGGTGGCACGAGCAACCAGGTCAGTACGAGAGTAGGAGAGGAGATGTGGACTCTCAGGGGAACAAGTTGCAGAAGACTCACCGAGTGCTTTGGTCTCGTCGTCATCGTGCACTTTAGCAAATTCGGCAGGGTGTGTGCGCGTCGGCTTCTGCGAGATTGCGCTCACTGCACTCGAGCGATCGGCACGCAGCACGCAGTTCACATCAAGACAGTTTAGTCAAGCAATACCTCTCGATTGCTGCGAACCAACTGCGTCAATGAGCAGAGCGCGTACGCGTCTTGGGGTTGAGCTGGAACGGCGTCAGCGCGCCCTCCATGACATACTCAGTCTTGAGCTGCTCGCGCCAGATCTGGTTCCGCGCCACCTCGTCGACCTTTGACGCCAGCGACTTCTTCTCCGACATCGCTGCTGCTGAACCAAGAAGGTGGCGAAATGGAAGCAAGACGCGAAAGTGCACCAGACTGAGAAGTGACGCGAGCTTTCATCTACCCTCTTCGCATCCTTTTGCTTCCTGGACAAGATCGGCTAAAGCTATTCGTTTGGGATAAGATGGAGGAAGGTTCATTGCCATTCTGTTGTGATGTACGAGCTAAGTGACCAAGATGATCAGCTACATCTTTTCCAGCGCGCCTTTTACTGCCTTGATGAACTCGTCGCGCTGCTGCACCTCGTACGAGTTACGCTTCTCGACAACATTGCCGTCGCTCTCGGCTTTCCACTTGTAGTACAGCGTCACCATGAGCGCGTTCTTTTTGAGGCACGTCATGCGCATCACGTGCGAGAGGAAGTGGCACGACTTGACGAGGTACACGTCGTCCATGTTGCGCTCCGCCTTGAGCACCACGAGGTGGTTCTCCGCGATCACGAGACGGCGGGGAAGCATGCTCACCCGCCCGGGCGCCGAGTCTCCTGCAGTGACGAGCTTCTTTTTCTTGTACCCGGAGAAGAACGGGCTTTCGACGCACGGCAGCATCTGCACGCGACTCACGCGCATGCCTTTCTTCAGCATCTTCACCTGTCCTCTCTCAACATTGTGCAGCGTGAACGCCGATGACGAAAGAGGGCTCGTCGGGTTACTGCCGATTCCTCCAGCGCCACTGAACGACTCGTTGCGCGCAGAGTACGATGCCGACGATGTGCGGCTGTTGCCTCCTCCGCCAACAAAGTCATCCTCCTCGTCGTCGTCATCAATTGTAAACACTTCCTCCTCAGATCGCTGAAATGAGGCGTTCCTCTCGCCTGCTGCACCAGCTCCACCCGACGTGCCTGTAGGACGGTTGCTCGCAGTACCTGCAGTAGTGCTTGCAGTAGATGTAGAAGGAGAAGTCCCTGCTGCTTTGGCTGCTGATGCGGCCACCGATGCAATCCCACCAAACGGCGCGCGGGTCTTCGCGACTGCTGCTTGCTCCGCTTTCTTGAGCATGTCCAGACTCTCCGAGCCCATTGCCACGAGTGAGTTGCGGAGCTTATTGAAGTTCGGCAGAGTGCTCGGAGCACTGCTCTTCGCATCCGTCGAGGTAGCTCCTGGCGCCTTCGCCTGCTGCTCGCCACCACCCACGCTGTTGGTCTTCTTCATGAGCCACTTCGTGCTGTCCTTGAGCGAGTCCGTGGGGTTCATGAACGTCTTGCCGCTGGTCTTGAGCGCACCTGCGAAGCTTGAGAAGTACGAGTTGCCAGGGTTCGTCGTGTGTGCGTCGAAGAGAGCCTTTGCATCGAGCTGCCCACTCGCGGTTTTCAATGCTGGCGATGGCGCATTCCCGGTATATGCAACGTTTGCATCGGAGACCGCGCTCGAGTCGTGGCCGACGTATGTGTGCTTCTTGTCACTATTCGGGTCCGTCTCGCTAGATTCAGGAGTCGCAGACACGGCGTTTGTTGACGATCCTGGAGCGGACGAAGAGGTGATGCAGCGGTGATGCTGACAGAACTCGCACTGTCTCGCATCATGGTCGATAAGGTCGTCGACTGTGTGCTGCTTCGAGTGGTAGAGCAACCCATGAGCTGCCGCATAGCCGCCGTCGAGAACGCTGACAAACGGAAAACCTTGCTTTGTGAGAAACAACAAGGCGCTGTTGACACGCGTGAGGTTCGTAGCGTAGGCTTCGAACAGATCGGCTTTCAGTGCAAATGGCGAGTTCGCGCCCTGCCCCTGCTGCTGCTGCTGTCGGAGCTCTTCTACAATGTGGCCATAACCGTGACCCATGACGCAGAGATGCACTTTGCCCTTGAGTGGATTCAACGTCGCGAGCACGTGCTCGAGCACCTGGCGGTCGGTTACTGCGTCGGGATCAAAGTGAAACGCGGTTGGGATCTGTCCACCGCGCAGTTCGTCCTCAGATCGGCAGTCGACAATGAAGTAGCGAATCTTCTCGTTTGCGATCGGCGCTTGGAAGCTCCGGAACACTAAAGGTATCACGTCTTCAGCTGCGAGGCGCATAGCAAGTGAAGCACTGTCTCCAGCCTCAGAGATGTGCTGAAAGAGCTGGTTTTGCTTCTGAGTTGCTTCCTCTTTGGCTTCCGCAGAAGCAGCGCCGGTGCCTGACGTCATCAGAGAGGAGCCCATGAACAAAAGCTTTGTCGGCATATCGATCATAGCGCTCGAGAGCTCTTTTACCCCTGTCGTGGACGCGGAGATGAGAGACATGCCCAGGTTGGTGGTCGAGCTGCGCTTCGAGGGGTTGTCTTGCGGGATTGCTGCAATTGGCGCAGGGGCGGGTGGAGGCGGAGCATACCCGACCTCGCAGAGTTTGCTGCGAAAGCCTGACGGAGTGGAGTCAATCAGACGCTGCACTTCCTGCGTGAGATGGCCGCTAGACACCTCCTTGAGCGCGTCAATGAGTGTCAGCCTCATGCAGTGGCGGAGCTGATCGCCCTCCATGCGCAGCAGCTTCTTCCCACCGCGCATTGCGATAAGGTGCACCACAATGAAGCTCATGCATGTTGACATGGCCGTCGCTTTTGCTGCTCCAGGGCCGCCCATGGCGCTGCTCTCCGCCAACAAGCAGCAGTCCCAAACTTTCGTGAGGAAGTCGAAGTCGTGATAGCTCTCGGACTCGAACATGGACGCGATCCACGAATCTTGGATCGGAGCCTCGCCAGTAGTCGACTGGCCCTTCATGGTTGACTCGGTCACTGCGAGGTTCCACGTGTGGAAGTGCTGATCGAGGTGGAACGCGATCTCCGGCGCATGGTACAGTAGGAGCCACTTGAGTAGTGGTCGCCTCGCTTCTGCAACCGAGTGAGCGAGCAAGTGCTTTGGGAGATGCGGGAGGACGCACTGACATACGACAAACAGTGTCTCCACGAGCTCGAGGCGCAGCGGATCGTTGCCGCCCGTCGCGATCAACGGCGCGAACGTGAGCGCGAGTCCAGTCGGGTACGAGTCCAGTTGCAGTCGCTTGCACAAATGTGTGATGAGGATCTCGACGTTGTCGATGAAGTGCAAGCGCGCTCCGTCCGCCGAGTCTTCAGCAGTGGCAGACTTGATGATCTCGAGATACGACTTGCTCGCGAAAATGCTGCTGCAGAGCGACTCAATCTCTTTGCGTAGCTGCACCTGATTCGGCAGATCCAGCGGTGTTGTCTGCAGCGCGTACATGGAGATTGATCCTTTCGGGTCTACCGCCGGCTTCAAGTTCACCACATGAGTGTCGATGTGAGTCTTCGCCGCTCTGACATCCAACAACGCATCCACTGCGACGACTTCGCACGAACCTGCAGAGCGTGACGCCAGAACGCAAGACGTGACACTGCCGGGATCTCTCCGGTGTCTCGGTACGCCATGCACATCGCTTCGACGTCTATTCATACATTCAAAAGTGTCAGTTCAGCTCAAGCTTCGATGCAGTTGACGATCAGCGGGAAAGAGACTCCTTACCAAGAGTTGGCTCTCGCTGGGTCGCACCGCTTTGGCTCTTGATGTGCAATGCGGAGTTGCTGCTCTCGCGCGATCCGGACGCTTTCTTCTTGGCGTTCTCAACAATCTTCTCGAGGAAGTCGTCGTCGTCGTCGTCGTCATCAAGCGAGATCTGGTGATTGGTGGCGTTATCGGATGGCATCGTCACAGAAGCTGCGGTGACGTGAAGCGAAAGCGGTGCAGGCGGTGAATCGCCCCCTCCTTCTGGAATCAAGGCGGTCTCCTCCATCGCAACCACTCCCGTAGTAGCAGAACTACTACGAGTGTCTCCATGCGCATCCAGACTGATGTCATCCATCACCAGCTCTGGCGAACTCGAATCAACGACTCCAGATGGAGGTGCCGTGGTGATCTCGGATGGAACTATGCCACCTTCGTCGAGCCATGACAAGAAATCGTCCTGATCGGGACTTTCGCCGCGTTCCGACACGGATGTCCCTACTGCGGCTGACGGCGCATTCGTGGACACCATCACCTCATTTGGCGTCGATGCTGCACCCTTTAAAGAATCCGAAGATGGCGGTGCCGAAGTACTCGTGGTCGGCTTGCTCACGTTCTCTGTCTTGAGCGCGCTGTCAGGCGACTCGCCGAAGATGCTCGCTTCGTCAAAGTCCGACGGCAGCGTGGCGCCGAACTGCTCATCTTCCTTGAGATCCCCGAAGATGTCGTCAAAGTCGGACGCCATGGCGAAGCAGAAGCAGGAAAGAAGGAAGGGGCTGGCTGCAGACGTGTGCGCGGGCGGAGAGAGCGACCGAGAGTACGAAAATGAGAGGCGAAGAGACGCGAGAGCGTCCCTTCAACATCCACCACAGACTGATCACTTCGACTTCGATAATTACGTACACCACATACAATAAGGAATCTATTTTTTGGGGAGTTTGGAGCAATGTCTTCTTGAAACACAAAATGGTCGCTCGCTTATTATTTAGCTCTCGTTTTTTTTGGTCGTTTTTTTAAGCATCTAAATTTACCTTATTCAGTTATTTTTGCTAGCTGCGTTCATTGAGTTAACTGATGCTAACCACTTCAGGTCGGCAACTGCTAGAAACCTACCAGCTGACTAACATTGCAGACGATGGCTCTCCCAGACACCGGGACTGCGCCCCGGCAGAGGACCACGCTCGCTCACTCGCTCACAAGTAGCTCGCCAGCGGATGCGCACACC
>JAASFW010000324.1:0-22872 GCA_023334005.1 Globisporangium orthogonon | reverse complement strand
GCGATGCAGTGGCCGCCGCCCTGGTCGCTGATCTCGCACCCGGGGGTCGTGCAGCGCCGTCCACCGCCGTGGCCCTTGCAGAGTCCGCGCGACCGGATCCCCTTGCTGCATCCGGGCACGCGGCAGATGCGCGACGCGGGCCTCTTCTTCGACGCAACAGGGGTGAAAGCCATCGTACTCGTGTAGTTGCTGTCTCCTCCCGCACCTGCCGACATCGAAGACGCGCTCGATGGTGTGGACGACGCAACCCCAGTACTTGATGACGGGGAGAACCCCACCACCGCCGCCGCGCCACGAATTTGTGCGAGCGCTTCAGGACTCATGTAGATCCCCATCTTGTCGAACGCGACTGGGCAGGCATTGTTCATGGCGCTGCCAGCGATAGACTGCAATGGGTCGTGGAAGGTCTGCTGCTGCTGCTGCTGCTGCTGCTGCTGGTACGAAAACTGGTCTTGAAGCTGGTACGGCTGCGGAGTCGGATGGATCTGGAGTACCTCATGCAGCAGCTTCGTGTCCTCGGCGCTAGCAAAGTCTCCTGTTGTTACGACCACAGCGCTGCTGCCGCCGCCGAAACTGTGATCGATAGCTGGGAGCCCGCCGAGTGTCCCAGTCTCCGACATGCCGGATCGGAGCTGCTGTGGTGTGCTGTGCGGAGCCCCTGCCACAGTTGAGCTGCTTACCATGGATTCCCATGTGTGCGTGTCCTGAGTCACTGGATCTGCGAACAAATATGCGTGCGCCGATGTAGGAGACGGGGGAGAGGTCTGCTGGTAGCTGAGTGGCATGACGAGGGGGTGCTGTTGGAGCTGCTGGAGCTGGAGCTGGAGCTGGTTAGCGTCACCGAGCAAGCTGGTATTGGAGAAGGCCAAGTCCTGATGCTGACCTGCCAGGCGTGACACGTACGCGTCGCGCCGACGCTGCATGTCAGACGTGGTGAGTGCAGGCGGCGGCAGGCGGCGCGGCTGAAGGCGATGGTTGGGTTGGTGCCAGTGGGGACTCATGAGCATGGCGTTCGAAAGGACTGCCTGGCTCGCCGAGATGTCTAGCGGTCGAGAGACTCTGACTGACAGACGGACACGCAGACAGGTTGCTTGAGGCTGGCAAGCAAAGTGTGTCGTGGTCCGGAGATTGGGAAGTGCGATAGATGGTTGAGCAGTGGATGAAGAACCAGAGAAGTAAGCAAGAGCGAGCGAGCAAGCGAGAGAGAGAGAGAGCAGTGAAAGGACGACTGGCAGGGTTAGTTTGGTCGCCAGCTGGAGTCGAGTCGACCTGCTGAGTCCGAGCTCACTCGAGTCGCAGGGAAGGCAGCTGCATCCAAGCAAGCTGTCGCTCGCGGGCCAGCTGTGGTCGGCAGGTGGTCGTGTCGACAACGAGAGAGCTGACCAGCAGCCAGAGAGCTCGCGGAGCTCCACAAGCACCGGAGTCTGGATCTCCGAGAGGGCTGGCTGGTTGAGGCATCACGTGCTCGCTGGCTTTGGACAGACGGACAGAGCTGATGTCGTCGACGCAGCAAGACGGATGGTGCGCGTCTGAGTTGACTAGAGCAGCAATCAAGCCATGCAATCAAGTGTCGACATGTGCTTGCTTCGTGGGAGGAGGAAGTGACGCTCGCTCGCATACACACATGTGCTCTCTGCTGCTGCTTGCACGAATCGGCCGCTTCATACTACAGTAGTACACTGAATGTTGTACGGACTGACATGCCCAGCAGATCACACGCTCTCTGCAGCTCGGATCGAGGCAGTGCAGTGCGGCGCGAACCTGGGATCTCATGCCGTTCACCAGCAAGTCCGACGCTTAGATTTCTCTGCTCGGAGGCGAGCACCATCTTGTCGACCCGGTTGCATCGTACTCCCCGCTGCCACACACACAGCGAGCGAGCTGCATGCCAAGAGCCCTGCCTCGTGTGCGCCGATGACCAGCAGACAAGCTGGCAGACAGGCAGAGACGGTGCGGCGATCAACGTTGAGTTGGTGGTTCGTCACTTCGAACGCTGAGCAAGCAGCAACAACCGCAGCACCTCTGCCGTAGTCAATAAGTATGGATGGAGCTGCTGACCAACCAGCCTACGACAGAGTGATGATTCCACCTTGATGCTCGGTGCTCAGTGGGCGATGGATCTGATGTGAATGAAGACCAGCGCAAGTCCGTCGCAACCCGGAGCATACTCGACTACACCTCTGAGCATAGCTGCACGTCAGATTGCAGGGCACCAGCCAGATCCGTTCTCAACAAGCAAGCGAGCAAGAATTCACTCAGTGCAGGGCTACTTCGCTTTCCGACAGATAATCGTACACCTGGGTTGGCTCAGAGCGGTCTCTGCTACTGTACTGCTGCCGCCAGTCCCAGACGTGACGAGCTTGCAGCCTTGATCAAGCGGTTGCAAACTCTCGAGCAACAGAAGGCGGCTGGTGCTCGAGAACGATCCTGCGCGCCGGAGATGCCAGTTGCGGTGGTGTTGGTAATGCCGCTGGAGCTACCATTCGCTGTCACTGAGAGGATCGCCTCCACTCTCGTTCGTGTGGCTCCGGGGTGTCGATCCGCCAGCTCAAGCATGAAAAAGCGAGACGGGTTTTCGATTCGATAGGGCGACACATGCGCTCACTCGAAGGCGAGGAATCGCTGATCGCTGGACTTGCGACTGACCACTTTGGCGTTTGCTTGTTCCCGAGGTCCGCATGATCGATCTAATCCGACCACGTCCGCATCTGCGTCACCTTCGTTGTCGACGTCGACAATTAGCATCGGAATGTACTTTAGGTGCGGTGACAGCCAATCAGTCAGTCGACTTACATCCACGTAGTCCACCATCCACACCTGCTCCCTTGCTCGCTAGTAGATCGGTCCACTGCTTTGTCCGCCGAGAGATCCTGTTTCAGCGAGAGAGAAAGAGAGCGAGGTCTGATCTGCGCGAGTCGGAGCGAAGGCGACATGCTGGCATGAGAGAGAGAGAGAGAGAAAAAAAACAAGGACATCCGCGTCACCAGCCAGTTCGCTCTCCGATGCAAACCACCCTGCCTCGACGCGATAGGGTTTGACATTTGTCTCGCAAGGGCAGTGTCCAACCCAGACAGCCAGGACTTTCGCAAGTGTTTGGCGATCGACAGAACAATCTCGTATCGCGCGCGCTGTCGGCTCAAGCGTATAAGGTATCGTCTTGCGCGCCGACTTCTGCGCATGCGCCTTCGTGTTCTCCGCTTGCGGAACGGCATGCACCACAAACTCGCTAGCTGGATCGCCGCGAGATACGACGAGGCTCTCCTCCCTTCGTTCGAGACGAGTCAGATGACGAGGAGGCACCGCAGTCTGTCGCACGTAATCTCGCGCAAGATGCTGATGCAGGCCCACTATAAGTTCCGCAAGCTTCTAGAGTACAAACTGAACCGGGGCGGCAGGAAGCTGGTCATTTGTACGGAAGAGTTCACGACCAAGACGCGCATACGGTGCGGCAACCTCCACACGACGCTGAAGGACGAGAAGACGTATAGGTGCCAGATCGGAGGGTGCGGCTTGGTCGTGGATCGAGACGTGAATGCAGCGCGGAACATCTACATGATGAACGAGCACCTGCTCAACCAACCCGACGCTCAATCAGTACGAGCTACAACTCGTCGACACCGAGGACGAGGCAGAATTTTCATCCGATCGGTACGACTTCGCACCTCGTAGTCCAGAGACGTTTGCAGCTCAGCAAGCAACGACAAAACGAGCAAGCGCGATCCGAGACCGTCGACTCCATCAAAGCGAGTGCGTTTCAGGTAGTTCTCGAAAGCGTCAACACAAAGGTAAAGGACGTGGAGTGTGAGCTCGAGCTTTGAGTGAGATGTAGGGCGCAGCAGGAGGCATGAAGGATGGAATGGAACAGCTCCAGCAACAGTTATTGACATCAGCGTCTGCACGCGCTCGGCCACGACCATCGATCATCTGCTGTGTGGTTCACAGGCAAGTTTGGCGTGGTGCTCCATTCCAACAAGTCAGCAGCAGCAGCAGCTCCCTCCTCCAGTTCAGTCCGTCAAGTGCCCTTCACCACGACCAGACTCCAGACTCCTGCACTAGGGTCCAGCTCCAGGGTCAGGAGCTCCAGCCGATCGCCGTAGTGTCGATACTTTGTGTTACCTCACTACTCCACGAACTCTCAACATGCTACGCATGGTGCCATCATATCTCCCTTCTTCTCTTCCTCGCACGCTCTCCTTCACGCCTTTGAGCTCGTCGTCATCGACTTGCTTCGAGCGGCTTTGCGGCGTCGCCGCCTGTGCACCGTTGCTCTTATGGTGAGTAGACTGCGAGCTGCCCGGACGAACTCTACGAGCGGACCGTCATCGTCACGGTCGCTTTCCTGGTCGCTCGCAATGCCGAGCGCGTCGACGACCGCCACGATGCGATTTCAAATGCTGCAGCTCCGAGTCTTCCTGGTTCGAGGTGCGATCCTCGACCCAAACCAGCCGGTAGTTTTCAGTTGGTGCTCGCTAAAGTGCGAAATGTGGCAGAAGCCACGGAACCAGTTTCCGGTAACTTTGGTGTCATAACATAATGGGGCGGCCACCGAAGCTCAAGAAGGCAGCGGTGAAGGCGAGGGCCGCGAAGGCGAATGACGCGCCGCCGCCGCCGCCGCTGCTGCTGGACGACTGGGTCGTGACGCTGCGCGAGGTGATGGCGGACGTCCAGGCGCTGGCGCTCGAGCGCGCGACGCACGGCGGCGGCGGCGCGTCTCAGCTGCTGCACGCAGCGTCGCTGGCGCCGGCGCTGCGGCGGCTGCGGCGCGTGCTGCGCACGGACGTGGGCGTGGGCCGCGCGATGGCGGAGGAGCGCTGGGCACAGTTCCTGGACGAGCTCTGGCTTGCGGCGGCGCGCGTGCTGGCGACGCCGCGGGTCAGCCCCGCCGTGGTGCACGCGTTCGGCGCGCTCTTCGGCGCGTTCCTGGGCGGCGACGCCGGCGGCGCTGGCGACGAGAAGAAGGGGAAGAACAAGTCTGCGACGGTGGCGGAGGATGAGGCGCGCAGTCTGCGCGAGCTGCGCCGCGAGTTCCTCGGGCGCCTGCTGGGGATCACGGAGGCGGCGGACAAGCACGTGCGGCTGCGCGTGTGTCACTTCCTGCAGCTCGTGGTCAACCGGCTCGGCACCATCGAGTGCGTTCGATTGCGCAGAGTGTCAAGTATGTGGGAGGATGAGGGGAAAAGCTGATACGTAGGGTGGGGACGTATATAATGCAGGGATGAGCTGGTGCCCACGCTGCGCGCCGCGCTCGTCGCGCGCGCGAACGACAAGTTGAGCTCGATCCGTGTGCAGAGCGTGCATGCGCTCAAGCGGCTCCAGGAACCGGACGACCCCAAGGACGAGGTCACGGCCATGCTCGTGCGCCGCATGGTTTCGGACCCGTCCAAGTGCGTTTGTGTGGTGGCGGCTTAATAAGAGGAGACCTGATGACGCAGAGTGACTGAATGAGTGCGTGCGTGGTGGGTTGTGTGCCTGCTTTTGCGTATTACGATAGAGACGTGCGCAAGGCGGCGGTGCTGAGCGTCGCGATCACGGACGCCACGTACAAGGAGCTGCTGCTCCGCATCCGCGACACGAGCGAGGACGTGCGCCACGCCGTGTTCAAGGTCTTCGGCGAGCAGCTGAGCCTGCGCGACGTCCCGATCAGCGACCGCGCGCACCTGCTGGACCAGGGACTGCTCGACCGCTCGGAGCTCGTGCGCCGCGCGTGCGAGGAGATGGTGCTCACGCAGTGGCTGCCGGCGTGCCGTGGGTCCCCCGTCGCGCTGCTCAAGGCACTAGACATCGAGCAGTTTCCTACGATTGGGTCCAAGGTCTCGCACCTCGTCCTGCGGCATTTGTCGGACAACCCGCGCATGGAGGACGCCGTGCCGCACAACGCACTCGAGATCCTCGCGGCGAACAGTGAGGCGTGCGACGCTGAGAGCATCTTCTTCTGGCGCGAGCAATGCTTCTACTACCAGAAGGTTGACCGTGACCTCGACAAGCTCGCGGCGCTGCTACCCAACATCTCGGACTTTTGCAAGCTCGTGGTCGTCGCGTGCGAGGCCGGCGGCGAGATGCTCTTCATCGCGCAGCAGCTACTCGCGCTCGGCCACCTGCTCGACTTCCAGGACGAGTTTGGTCGCCGGAAGCTGCTCGACTGTCTGCGTGCGTAGCGTTCGTCACTTGCGTTGGTCATCTATGCCTGATTCTGATTTTGATTTGTGGGCTTTCACCAACCCAGAGAAGATGCTACGGAACGTCGAGACGGAGACGGAGCTGATCGCGAGCATCATGGAGCTCATGGCGCGCATCCACGCCGGGAGCTCGGACCAAGAGTTTATCCAGATCGTGGCCGAGATCACGTCCGACCTGTACGACCCCCTCGAAGAGGAAGCGGAGGGCGACGACAAGGCAGTGGATGAGGCGGAGGAGAAGACGGCGGCCGGCGAGCGAGGGCTCGGCGGGCTGACGCCGGAGGAGCGCGACGCGGCCGCACACCGCTTCGAGGAGCTCGAGCAGCTCCTGGAGACGCTCGACGTGGACTCGCAGGAGCACGCGGATGTGCAGTGCGAGATGCTCGCGCTCGAGCGGCTGCTGCAGGACCCAGCGGTGCTGCGGCGCCTGCGCTGTCTCGAGGTCGTCGCGCAGCTGCTCAAGCTCACGGCGTCGACGCTGCGCGACCCGATCATTGCTGGCATGGGTCGCTACATCCTGCCGGCGATCGAGAGCGACGTGCCGGCGGTGCGCGAGGCCGGCATGGAGGGCCTCGGGCTACTCTGCCTACTCGACCAGACGTTCGCGGAGAAGCACGTGCTCGTGTTCTGGCGCGCACTGAGCAACGAACACGAAGAGCGCGACGTGAAGCTCAGCTGTATCCAGGCGCTCTTCGACATCCTTTTCAGCTTCGCGCATCTGCAGCCCAAGTCCCTGGTGCCGATCAAGGCGGAGACTAGCGAGGACAGCGAGAATAGACTGGACGCACTGGACCTGGACACGGTCGTCTTCGGGCTCGCGGAGCTCCTGAGCCTTGCGGAGGACCCGGACGTGCAGAGCACGGTTGTCGAAGGCTTCGGCAAGCTGTTTCTGCTGGGCCGCGTTGCGCACGTCGCCGTGCTCGCCCAGCTGCTCGAGACGTACTTTAGTCCGGCGCTGCAGCGCGTGCAGGTGAAGAGCGAGCACGGGTTCCAGTCGCGGTCGCTGCAGCTGCTGAGCCTCTTCTTCCCGGCGTTCGTGCGAGCGTCGGCGGCCAACTGCGCGCTGCTGGAGGAGGCGGGCGTCCACCTGCTCCAGAAGCTCCTGGCGGCGGAGGACTTTGGCGACGCGCAGACCACGATTGACCTCGTCGCGTGCATGAAGTACGTGTGCCACCTGCTGAGCCACGACGAAGAAGAGCAGAGCACGAAAAAGAGTAAGAGCGCACCGTGCGCGCATCACAACCGCCTCGGGCTCAACGTGTGCATGGAGATCCTGGCGCTTGAGCATGTGGCGACAAACGCGGCGGCAGAAGGGACGGTCGACGCGGAGCAGGTTGTAAGCCGTCAGAAGGCGCTCGTGAAGGCGCTGCTGCTGGTCGAGGTGGCGGCCGCCGAGCCGCGCTCGGCCGCGCTCTTCCAAGCGCTGCTGGCGGACGTGGCGGCCACGTGCTTCCCGGCGCAGCGCGGGCTCGTGCGCAGTGCCGAGGCGCTCAGCAAGCGCACAGCGGCGAGCTACAAGGAGAAGAAAGGGGAAGAGGAGGAGGATGACGACGACATGAACGTGCGGGCGCAGGACCATGCGTGGGCGAAGCAGCGCGTGGTGGAGCGCGCCGCGGCGCTCGAGGGCCCACTCGTGGCGGCGACGAAGAAGGAGGCGCAGCGTCGACAGCAGAAGCAGCGGCTCGCGAAGATGAAGCGGCGTGCAGCGGGCAAGCTCAGCTCGGAAGAGGAGGAGAGCGACTCGAGCTCTGAGGAGGAGGATGACGAGGAGGACGACGACGATGATGACGAGAACGACGAGGAGGAGAGCGGCAAGGAGAAGAAGGCCAAACGGAAGACTACGCCACTGCCTCGGCGCGAGCTGAGCACGCGCAAGAGCAAGGCCGTCGCGGCCGAGCGGATGGCAAACCGCGCGCTCGACGTCAAGATGAAGATCGCGTTCGAGAGCGACGAGGAGGACGAGGACGAGGACGATGAGAGCGATGACGACGACGAGGAGGAGGAGTCCTCAGCGGACGAGTAGGAGAAACGAACGTACACGCTGGGTGATCCTTCCGGCTAGAAACAACACCAGCTTTGAACGAAGAATACACGAACGATGCATGCATATTGAGGGCAAGCTGCGTCAGTGAGCGTGTCGTGCTCGTTGTATCTACAGATCACGCAGCATCATCACCCACGACGATCGACCTGGGACTCGCTCGCGCTGCACTGGATTCTGCTGACAGCGAACATGAACACTTGAGAGCATCCAGCGAAGAAACCGTCCAGCTGGCTGGCAGTGCCTTCCTTCGTCGGAGTTGTGACTACAGGTGTCGGCTTCGTGACTCTGAAGTGAAGCGCAACCACAGGAGACAACCTTGTGCTTCACTTCCACTCTGGGACAGATGCAGGCGTGAGTCGGTCGCGTGGCGTGCGGCGTCGAGGGAGCGAGAACGAGAGAAGCTGCTCTTCTCGCTGTCTTGTTCAAGTTAGCTCTTTTAAGCGGATCGGTTCGCTTCGAGTTGGTGGTGGTCTCATGTGGAAGGCGTGCCGCCTCGAGGCAGGCGGTCTGCATCGGAGAGCGAACTGGCTGGTGGCGCGGATGCCCTTGTTTTCTCTCTCGCTCGCTCGCTCACTTCCTCATGTTGTCTGTCGGAAGTCTCACGTCCAGTCCGACATGCGCAGATCGGAACCAGGACCTCTCGGTTCGTTGGTTGGCTGACGAAACAGTGCACACAGACAGCGATGTGTCGCGCTCGCAAGAAGCGCCATCGCCGTGCCGCGAGCGGAGACGACTAGTTGGCGATGGTTCGTGGCGCGGAGTTGGAGAGCGCCGAGAGGTGTTCTACACTAGCTTGTGTCGCTCACGCTCCTGCTCGGACTGCTGCTTCAGCTTGCACAGAGCAGGACGAGGAGGCATGATTACGTGTTCTTTCGCGGCCGTGCTCAAAAATACCGATACTTTTTGCGCTAAATCTGCCAGTCTTTTTGGCGCGTTCTCATGCGTGTCAAACGGCGAGCGCATTCTCTCTCTTGCTCTTGCCAGCAGCAGCCACGATGCCGCACGAGCGCGCCGACCTGCTCAAGCTCAAGGGCAACCAGTGCTTCCAGAAGGGCAAATTCAACGCCGCGATCGACATGTACACCGAAGCGATCGTACGCCCAACACCCTCCACCCGCTCTGGGCCCTCAAAAGCGCCGATTCTCACGCTCACTGCCTTCCACCTTCCAGGTACTCGACCCGACGCAGTCGACGTACTACTCGAACCGCGCGCTCTGCCACTCGAAGCTCGAGCACTGGGCCGCATGCCGCGACGACTGCGTGCAGGCGCTCGCGTGCGACGCGCTCAACGCCAAGGCGAGCTACCTGCTCGGCACGAGCCACGCGCGCCTGCGCTGCTTCGAGGACGCGTTCGCGGCGTTCGGCAAAGCGCTCACAAGCGCCGAGAAGACGAGCAAGTCCAAGGCCTTCCAGCACGACATCGTCGTCGAGCTGCGCCGCGCCAAGAAGGCTCACTGGGAGTACAACCAGACGCTCCGCATCACGCGCCACGAGGCCATGAAGGCGCAGCTCGCTGAGCTCTTTCAGCAACAGCAGCAACAGCAGTCCGTGAGCAATGAGCAGAGCATCGATGCACTCATGGCGTACATGGAGAGTCTCGCGGTCAAGCACGAGCAGGAGCTGTACCCGAGCGAGATTCCCGAGTACTTCGTTTGCCCCGTGAGCATGGAGATTATGGTCGACCCGGTGACGACCCCGAACGGCGTCTCGTACGTGGCCATCGCGCGGCTCGGACGTTGCTGCTATCTGTTAGTATCTGTATGCCAGCAAGTGCTAACTATGTCTTTCTTTTGGCATGTGCTCGCGCGCAGCTACGAGCGCAAGTGTTTGGAGGAACACCTGAAAAAGAACGGTCCGGTAGACCCGCTCACCAGGAAGCAGCTCACGCCCGAGATGCTGAGGCCGAACACATCGCTGCGCGCGGCGATCCACGACTTTCTCGAGAAGAACCCGTGGGCGTTCGAGCATTAGTCAGCTCATCTCCCTGCCACCTCGTGTGTGGAGGAAGCTCTGCGAAGTGCTCACAGCGAACTTGGCGGCGGTGGCAGGGAGCCGTCCCAGCCAGCCATCTCACACGGCCCGCATCGCCGCCAGGAATGCCCCATACGCAGACTAGCGGCGCTAACTTATCCTAATCAAGGCATACTTTTTTCTGTCCGTCTCGTGTGGCGTGCTCTTTGCGTGGTACCATCATCCGTCCGTCCACCCAGCCAGCCAGCCAGCCAGCGTGCCACCTCAAGCGATGATGTCGCCAAGTCCATGAAGCTCAATGCCAAAAGATGGCTACACAACTGTGTTTCAATGTTAAAAAAACTCTTCGTTCTTTACAAGTAAAGAAAGCAAGATATAGCCATTCAACAGCTCCAACTACGATTCCCTCGCTGGATACAAACCGCCAGTCACTCGCGCGAATGCTCCTTCTGCCAAGTCCACACGCACCCTCTCGTTCTCGCATTTCCGCCATGATGATGATGGCGACACCATCCCCACCGCAAGCGCCGCCGCGCGAGCTCTGGCGCGCGCCGCTCTCCCGCGGGGACTCGACCGTCAGCGCGCGCGACGCGACGTACTGGCTGGCGGTGGCGTCGGCCTCATCCTCGGTGTCCGCGCGCTCGCGCGCCGCGTCGTCGCCCGCGGCGCCCAAGCGCGTGCTGCAGCTGCCCACGAGCCCGCTGCGCGGCACCGACGCGGCGCTTGGGAATCCGCTGCAGCTCGCGCCCCGAGCCGCCGCTTCCGAGTTCAGCGGCCCGCCGAGCCGGCGTGCAAGCCCCACGCTCGCGCTCGAGGAGGTCTGGGAGAACCAGCGGTACCAGCCCGTGCTCGGCTGGGGCTCTCGAGGCCATCTGCTGCCACTTGACCCGGGGAAGTTCATGCGCGCGCTGCGCCGGCCACGACGCGGTGGATTCACCAGTCGCCGGAGACGCAGCGTCGGCGACGCTCATCGCGAAGACGACGATGGCGCCTTCGACGTCGAGTGGGTGCACTCGCCGACGTTCCCGGATGTGGCGCTCCCAGATTGCGCCGACGATGCGAGCCGTTGGGAGTGGATCAGCCCGTGGCACCTCGAGTTCCCATCGGAACGAGGCGCAAGCCAAGCGCGCGAGCAGCTCGACGCGGACGGCTGGCAATACGCGACGAGCTTCCAGCACTTCCTAGTTGCCGAGAAGAGCGGAGGAGACGAAGGGCGGCAGCAGCAGCCCCCGCTCGTGTCGCCCACGTGGAAGCCCAAGCACTACGTGCGCTGTCGGAAATGGGTCCGATATCGCCACTTACGCTCGCCGGCGCTGATAGCAGCAGAGGAGGAAACCGGTAGCAGCAGCAGTAGCAGCAACAGTAGTAGCAGTGCATTCGACGACGCGTTCCTTGACTCGATGCGCGGCTGGCTGCGCAAGCTCGGCCACGTGCGCAAGAACTGGAAGGCGCGCTACTTCGTTCTCGAGCGCTCCGTACTCCGGTACTACACGGACGAGTCGCTGGCGCGCCTGAAGGGCGAGGTGCTGCTTTTCCACCCGGCCGCGCGCGTGCACTACGTGGACATCCACTTGTCGGGCGGTCGCGACTGCGCGTTCGCGGTCCACGTGGGCAAGAACTACTCGCTGCTGCTGCAAGCCGAGCAGCTGAGCGAGCGCGAGAGCTGGATGTACTGCATTGAAGACGCACTGCTCTGCCGTGACTCGTACTACCAGGACGGAGGAGACGGAGGAGGAGAGAGCCCCGATCAACTCGCGCGCCGCAATGTGCGCGAGAGCGTGGCGCTGCGCCGAAAGCTGAGCTTCGAGGGTATGGTGTTCAGCACGCTAGGAAGTGGGCGTGCAGGCACCAACCTCGTGGCGCTTTTGGGTTCACAGACGATGCTGCGGCAGGCAGTGCAAAAGACGTCGCTGGTCATGCAACTGCTCGCCGAGTGCGACGCGTTCCTCGAGTCCCCACCAGCGAAGCAGCTCACTCTCTCGTTCATCCACACGTTTAAGCTAAAGTATGGCGTCGCACCCGCAGCAGCGCCGAACGATGCTGACGGCGGCGCTCGGCGACGAAGCCGAGGCGCTTCTTGTGCTGATACCCAGCAGCCTCCATTGGCGCAAGCGGCACCGGATGACACGCCGTCTGTGACTGTCCTGCAAGACGGACGCAGTCTGTTGGCCCTAGAGAGCTACCGCCTCTTCCTCGAGCGGTCGTTGTCGACGGTGCTGAGTCATTTGACGCAGCTCCCGTTCGTGACGGGGTCGCCGATCACAAGTCCGAAAGGGTGGAAGCCCGCAGCCGCGAGAGGCTCGAAGCAGCCACTTCCCGCGAGCAAAACCGTGAAGGTATCGGACGACGAGTGGCAACTAGTGCGCAAAGCCGCGCTCTACAAGCTCGAACGCTTGACTTTCATCCCGCTGCAAGAAGTACTCTACAGCCTGCTCGAGTCTACGATTTGTCCGGAAGACCTCGAAGACTTTGAGCGCAACCGGCGGCACCTCGGCGCGCAGTCACAGGAGTTCTTCGAGATCCCGCCGAGCTACGAGTCGCGGTCGCACTGGAAGTCCGCGACGGCGCTGCTCAGCACGGTCGACAACTACTCACTACCATGCGAGAAGACAGCCGTATTGCTCGAGGTCGCGCGGTGTGTCTACGAGACGCACGCGAGCGAGCACGCGCAGCAGACGCCGCAGATGATGGCAGCGGACGACTTTTTGCCGATCTTCATCTTCATCCTCGCGCGCACCAGTCTGCGCAACATCGTCGTGACGCGCCACCTCATCAGCGAGACAATGATCTCGGCGCTCATGCTCGGCGAGACGGGTTACTACGCGACGATGCTCGAAGCCGCGGTGGGCTACATCGCGTCCTTCGACATCGCGTCGGCGGTGCCGCAGCCCGTCGTCACGACTCCGATATCGATGACTCCAGCGGCTAATGCAGCAACGACGCCAGCGACACCAGCAGCTGCAGTGGTGACACCATGAACTCGCGCACGGCGTGAGATCTCCGCCCTTCGTAGCCTATTTATCAAAGTGTGTGCTCAGTGTGGAATTGCCACGTATGAAGGTGCAGCGGTTGCTGCGAGATCATCTGGCACGTGAACATGAGTGAGGCGAAGCGGAACATGCTCATCGTCGAGACCAAAGTTTGATAAAGGTTGTGGCGAAGTCTCGCTCGACGCGCAACATCCGGAGTGACCGCCGAATGTGCCTTCACGACCTGGCCAACTTGTGCGGTTTATCAGATGACTGACGGATTTAGCTATGTTAAGTTTAGACTGCAACTTCTTTTAACATCTTCGAAAGCATTGCAGCCACCATTGTACTTCACTTGACGCCTCGATGTAGATAAGAACCTTGAGACGTGCTTCGAGTCGACAACAGCGATCATCGCCTTGTAGGCTAGCTAGCATATTCAACCGGACGCCGTCACGCCATCCATACCCATCAATCCGGAAGGAAGGCGAGGATGGCGAGAGCTGGGGCGGCGTGGCAGTCGTGCAGCCGGGTACTTGAAGATCGCTGGCGCGAGAGCGAGCTGCAGCAGCACCGCACTCGACTCCACTCCATCCACGGTGCTACGACTCCGCAGGTTGATGCGTGCGATGTTGAGGCTGGCTGCATGCGAGCACTCGCTGAACATCCTCCTTGTGTCTGCCTACACACGTCGACGGTGTTGTAGAAAGCAGCGAGCCTTCCAGGATATGACCAGAACGGCCGCGCATCGGGCCGTGGCGGCAGGGGTGCAGGAGCCAGGGTGAAGCTCCCGTCGAGATCGCAGTCACCTGCTGCCAAGTCGCGGCAGGCGCAGATCGATCGCGAGAACCTCATCTTGATCAAAAAGATCATCGCGCTAGACAACAGCAATCGGGATATCAGCAGCAGCAGCAACAGTTGTGGCGCCAAGAAGCCTCCACGCCATGGCAGTGCGAAGAAGCGGATCGGGTCGAGTGTTGCTTCGGATGCTGCTCTGATCTTCGAGGAGGACACATCGGCGCTGAGGAATACGATCGCGGTTCCAGCAGGCTCCTCGGTGCTCAGAACGCATGCGTGCCTCAAACCGCACCCTGAAGTACCGTCAGCGTCGTCCCATCCACTGTACACGCACGGCTCCGCGACCATGCAGAACAACTTTGCAGACCTGAATGCCAGCACGTTGAGCCTGACTCGGTCCCGCACTTCACGCTCGGCGCAGACGAAGATCCAGGACGAAAACAAGAGGCTGCTGCAGCGGATTCTGACTGCGCGCACATCGTACAGCTGCGCACAGTGGTCCAAGCAGGAGAGCGAGCGACGCAAGCTGCTGCAGAACATCTCGCGCCGCCCATCAGCTTCACTGCACGGATCGTCGTCAACTAGTCGCCTGCCCTCGCGCCACGAGGATGGCATCACTCGCGAGCGCGACACATCGTTATCTCTGAGACGCCACGACAGCGAGCTCGCGATGATGTCGACGCTCGGGGTCCGACTCGACAGCGCCCCGTTTCTCGTGGAGCGGCAACACCAGCCGCGGCAACAGCGACCAATGTCGGCGTCTGCATCGATACCGAGACACAGTGCTTCGAGCCTCACTGCAAACACTTGGAGTCTGACATCTCAGCCGCAGTCGTGTCGGACGCCAGCGCCAGAGTCGCTCGTGCAGCGCATGCGATCCATGACCATGTGCGGACACAGGGACATCTCTTTATCCGCAGGTGCTTGCATCGATGACGATCATCAGGTCGACGAAGCGAACGACGCCAGCGAACATGCAGCAGAACGAGAAAGACGACGACAACAGAGCTGCTGCGACAACGAAGACGACGAGGTTGAAGCACTGCTCCACGATCTCAGCTAGCTGAGCAGACTCCGTGCGAAGTGCACTAGAAGTAAGGGGTGCATTCAGTGCAATGCTTAGCGTGTCTCTTCGCTGCATTTTTCAGGTTTCCTCTACGGTTTTTCCACAGTCAAAGAGCTCTTCGCGTCGTAGGCTGGAGGGGAGGTGTATTTGCTGTGCCAGAAGAAGATGTTGCTGATACGAATGACGATTTGCTGCTGTTGCTGCTGCTGCTGCTGTTGCTTGTCTCGAGAGTGGCTTTCAGGAGAAGGCAACTCGCGTCGCGGTCTCCAGCTTGTTTGCAACGGTGCAGAACGCTCTGTCAATGAGTTCGCATGGTGTTGAGATACATCTCGAGAAAGCTGGGCTGTGATTCCGCTTGCCGTGAACAGATCGGCGCACTTGACAGTGGTGGACTCGGCCCCACGGATGCTCGCAGCCATCTCGCTACTGGTGTGCGGCGTCCTCGAGTGTTTTCGAGTAGAGTCGCCTAGATTGCCGTTGTCTCAAGCGTGTCGTTTGGGTCAGTCGGCGTCGCCCTTTGCGCCGCCAATGTGTTTCCGAGACAATTTCATTCGCATTCGCCCAAACTCGACGCCAGGAGTGGCGTCTATCATCGCGCCCAGCGCGCGTCCCGTGTTCCCAGGTGGTCAAAGGCGCTCAAACGCAGCGTTTGTACACGAGCGCGATGAGGTGTTAGGGGTCGCGGCATCCCTCGAGTGCATAGTACCCCCGGATCCGTCCTCGTTTTTTTCTTCACTATCCAGTATCCATTGCTGAAAGGGCTGGTGTGACCGATCTTCGGCTCCAAGCGTCGCAATTCGAGCGCAGCGACCGCCGCTTTGCTCTGGCTCAACGCAGGCGGGCAGCAGCTGGCAGCAGGTCGCCGCTTTCCGCTCCACTGTTGGAGTTCGCCCTGGACGCGCACACCCACCCACCCGCACACATTCTCGCACTCGCCATCTGCTCCCACCCGGTTCTCTCACACGCGGGAGAGAAAGCCGAGCGCAGACCCGCGTGCCGTCCTCCCTCCCGCGCTCACAACCAGAGAAGCCGCGTAGGTCCACAGCGGCCGCCGCCACAAGCACCGCACGCAGCGCAGCGCCGACCGACCGACACGCGATGGACGACGGCCCGCTCTCGCAGGAGCGCCACATGATGGAGCGCATCCGCGAGAAGCTCGAGCGCGCGCAGCTGCGGCTCGCGCGCCAGCAGGCCGCCCAGAGCGCCACGCCCGGCAGCGCGCGCTACTACCCGCCCAACTACGAGAGCACGCGCGCGCGCACGCCCGCGCCGCCCGTGCCGTCCGTCAAGCTCGAGGACCTGTCGCTCCACTACCCGCCGTCCACGTCCACGTCGACGGCGCACGTGACGAGCCGGCGTCACCACCAGTCGCAGCGCCACCCGCCACCGCCGCCATCGACGTCGACAACTGCGCGGCCGAGCCGCCAGTCCGTGCCGCCGCAAGGCGACTCGACGAGAAGAGTCCCAAGCTCATCGCGCCATCATCAGAATCACAACCACCGCCAGTACCCGCCCGAGCTGCAGTACAAGAGCGCGTCGCGCAACGCGCAGCTGCAGAGCGCGCCGCTGTCGACGTCGGCGCCGTTCCTCGTGTACTCGTCGACAGCGGGGCGTCACCAGAGCTTCGCGCCGCCGTCGCCCATGCAGGTCCCCTCGTCTCACCACCACCACCACCGCCACGACCGCACACGCGAGCCGCCGGCGTCCGCGATGCGCTCGGCACTGCAGCCGCCGCCGAGCTCCCGCGTGCGCTTCCAAGGCGATGACGACGAGGAGGAAGAGCAGCAGCGGAAGCTGGAGCGGGAGCAACTCGCGCGCGCCGAGAAGGCCAAGGAGCGCCAGCGCGAGAAGGAGCTCGCGCTCCGCGAGATGCTTCGCAACGAGCGCCAGAAGCGCGCCGTGTCGCGCGACGCCGCCGAGCGTCAGCAGCAGCAAGAGGCGGCGGCCGAGAGAGAGAAGCCCGAGCGCACACGCCGCGGGTCGCTGCCGACGCCGCCAAAGTCGGAGATCGACGCTGCCGCCGTGCCGTTCCCGCTCTCCCCCACGTCCTCCAGTAGTCGTCCTCACCGCAATAGCCTCGTGGGGGCAACACCTCCGAAGTCGGAGATCGACGCGAGCGCGGCACCGTTCCCACAGTCGCCCACCTCAGGAAGTCGCCCTCGCCGCAACAGCTTGGTAGGCGTAGTACCGCCCAAGTCGGAGATCGATGTGAGCGCAGTGCCGTTCCCGCTGTCGCCCACTTCGGGAGGCAGTCGTCCTCGGCGCAACAGCCTGGCGAGCGTGGTGCCGCCCAAGTCGGAGATTGACCCGAGCATGTTCCAGCCGCTTGTATCTCCGTCAGGAGCACGCGGCCGTCGACCGACCACTTCTACTGCCCCGGTGCCGCCGCCATCGGCAATCCAGGCGTCGGCGTTCGAGCAAGCGCCGATGCGCCGCCGGAGTCCACCTGCGGATGAGTCAAAGCAGCACGCGAGCGAGGCTTCCGATGCGAACGCACCGGCGGCGGCTGCCAGCGCAGACCGCGCGAAGAAGACGTCTGGGAAGCGCGACGTCAGCAGCGACGAGGACGAGTTCACCACACCGCCGACATCTCCGTCGTCATCTGGAGGGTCAGCATCGTCGTTGTCTCGGGAGCGCTCCTCCGCACAGAGCAAAGTAGTGGAGGAGCTGCCGCTCTTTGACCTCGTCGCGGCTGCACCCGAGGCGCCAAAGCACGCGCCGGAGGATCGGATCCCGATCAATGTGAGGCCGGTCACGAAAGACTACGACGACGAGCTCTTCGGCTCGAACCAGCAGGAGGCTTCGCCTGCCGCCGCCGCGAAGAAGAAGCACCTCTCGATCTGGGAGGAGGACGACGAGGAGGAGATCATCACGTCGCTCAACCAGCGGCCGTCGCCGAGACACCAGCAACCGACGCCAAGAAACGAGCGTCAGCCGGTGCTGATCTGGGACGACGGCGACGAGATCGACGATACCGAGATCGACGACACCGATGAGAGTGACGATAAGCAGCAGCCGGAGGAGGACCCCGTGTCGAGCCCGGAGCCGTCTCCAGCGAAACACGACGTCGCTTTGTCTCCTGCAGGCTCCACCCGCGGCCAGCAGGATGCCAAACCTAAGCCTGACGGTAATGCCGCTACCGAGCAGCAAACGCAGGCTGTGGCACAGCACCAACAACATGTTGCAACAGCAGCAGCGGTGTCGTCGCCAGCGAAATCGAATCAAGAGCTCTCGCCTGTAAAGTCCTCCGTTGCGTCGCGCGTGCCTGGCAGTCGCTCCCGCCCGGACCTTCGGTCCCGGATCAGCGCAGCGCTTCAAGCGTTCAACGTACCGGATCCGACAGCAGCAGCAGAGTCCTCGCCCGCTTCGTCGCGTCTGCCAGCACCACCGGCTTCAACGCGACCGCCAGTGTCGCTTTCTCGTTCGCCTGCGCTCCACACGCACCCTGCGTCGGAACCTCGCGCGGCACCGACCGCGTCTGTTCCTCAATCGTCGCGCACACCCGCAGCGGTCCCGCGGCCTCCGAGCACCACCATTGGGCGGCCGAGTGTGTCACGTCCTCGCACGCCGCCGCTGCCGCCGGCGTCGATGTCGGCGCACCCGCGCTCGTATCTCATGGCGCCGCCTTCGTCGCGAGCGAGCGTGACGAGCGCAAACGGTACGCAGTCGCAGCGGCGCGTGCGGCATCGCGAGCCACTAGACCTGAAGATGCAGCTGCCGCCCCAGATCGGTGTGCTCGCGGGCCTCTCGAGCGGCCCGATCACGTTCCCGCTGAACGAGGCGGCGTTCTACGAGATCGAGTGGCGCGTTGGCGAGTTCGGCTTCTCGTTCCAGCGCGTGTACTCGGAGGAGTGCGACGAGCACGGCAAGAGCGAGATGTTCCTGCGCATGCTGCTCAACACGGATCGCGGCACGTGCAGGAGCTTCCGCGACGTGCGTGTGGGCGACATCCTGATCAAGATCGGCGACGTCAAGGTCTCGGACCTGGGCTTTGACAGCGCGCGCGACCCGGGCGCAGCGCTCACCAAGTACTTCACGGAGCTGCGCATGCAGACGCCGATGCGACTCGTGTTCCAGCGCATGGAGGTACTCGACTGGGAGGGCGGCGTGGAGCTCTAAGATAGTGCGAGGAAGCAGGAAGCAGATGGTGAACGTTGCGTGAGACTGACTCAACTAAGACACAAACAAACAAATGCTTTACCTTCGTAGCACTCATGATCGAGCTTCGCATAATGAGCTTATTGGCAAGGTTAGTGAAATGAGGGTCAGCGAGTGTTCGGCATCGATGGTATCGTGATGATGAGAAGATGGAGCTCACGATACTTATCAGCGTTTGTCCTTGGCGCAGACTGTATGGAACTGCTCATGCGAAATCCACATCTTCCACTTACCTACAACACTACGAGAGGTGTAGCCTTCTTGCATTAGCGCACGATGTCAGTGGGGCTCTTTCCCGGGTCACGAAGAGACCAAGAAAGGCAACATCGTGTCGATGGCTATACGACGAACACCGAGCTACCGCGATACTGATCCTGATCCTGCTGGAGCAGCCTTGGTCGCACCTTTATCTCCGTGCCGGGTGCCGCCGATGGCAACGTCTGCTTCCGCTTGGTATCGCGGCTCAAAACGCTCTTCTATCTCTAATCTAACTTGGACGACGAGTATGACGCCGCGGACGAAGGAGTGAATCCCCCGCTGCTGCTGCTTGCAAGCAGGATAGTCTTGGTGCACTGCCGCAGCTTGTTGCGCAGTGCGATGAACTGCAGCGACTCGGCCGCGCCGCGCTCTTCTCGCTCGTGACTGTCCGAGTCGCCGTCGATCATTCCATCGCTGTCGCCACCAACGATCTGCTGCTCAGCAGCTTCCTCCGTCTTTTGCTTCGGCTCAGCATATGCAGGAGAGAACGACGGGTACGCGAACGCATGCGAGAAGCTCGGGTAGATGCGCTGAAGACTCACGCGGAGGTCGCTCGCGACCTGCGAGCGGAGCGTTCCGAGCGCGTCGACGACGCTCTCGAGGAAATAGACCGCGTCCTGCAGCTGAGATCTCGCGCGAACATGCATAAGCGCGCCTGTCAGTTCTTGCTCGATGGTTTTACTATTGTACCCCGATCGCCCGTCCTACCTTCGTCATCGAATCCAGATACGAATCGCACGACAGCGGGAACAGCGGTCTTGACACGAATACATCCCAAAGCAGGCTGCTACTACTGCTGCTACTGCCATCGGGCAGCTCACTCTTCACGAGCGTTTGGATGGCCGTAGTCGTCTGCAGCTCGTGGTGGTAAAGCGCCACCAGCAGCAGCGCAAGCTCGGCAGGGAACTGCTCTCTCATTGCTGGCAGCAGCGCCACAAACTTGGGCACGCGTGCGATGAACGCAGCGAATTCGCCGTTCCACACCGCGCATGCGGCCACCAAGCGCACGAGCGGCGTGAACCAAAAGCGCTTGGAGGACATGGTCGCGAGCGCCGCTGCGAGATCCACGGGCACGAGCGACAGCAGCGCGCGCAGCACTCCACTCTCCTGTAGCTTGTCGGCGGTCACGCGCTTGCTCGGTGACGCGAGTAACAGAAAGTGAACGAGCTGGGTCAGAATCAGAATCAGGTCGTCGTTCTCGTCTGCTGCTGGAGCACCGGCAGCACGTTCGTCAGCAGCAGACACCGTTGCTAACCGAAGCGTTCCGAGGCGCTGGAGCTCGTGCACGATGCGCGGTACCAGCGCGTGCAGCGCAGCCGCAAGTTCGCGCTGTGCCGGCTGGGCCGAACGCTGCTGCAGCTCCTTCGAGAGTGCCAGCTCCGCCAGCACGCGGTACACGAGGTGGTGCGGCAGCTGCTTCTGCTCCTGCTGCGCGTGGACACGCGTAGAAGGCTGCAGCAGGTCGACGAGGTCCCGGAGTGCCTGGATGGCTCCACGGCTAGCGCTCGGGAAGCGCAGGACGCGGTCGCGAAGGATATAGAGGTAGCGCGTCCACTCGCCGTGCGAGTGGCCGGACAAGTGCTGCTGCTGCTGCTGCAAACTCTCTGAGTTCAGCAGCACCAGGTGCTGCACGATGTCCACGAGGCAGCGGTCTAGTCCCCACTCATCCCACGCGGCGACCGAAATGCCCAGGAACGCCGACGAGAACGTGCGGGACACGAGAAACTGGAGCTTGTCGGCGAACGCGCCGCCACTGCCGCCGGTTGGTCCATGCGCCAGCAGCGCCTGCGTCTGCGGCAGCAGTGGCAGCGCTGCATCGGCCGACCTCCGGGCGATGGCGCCCTCGTACACTTGGCTCAGGTCGTCCGGGTCTTCCTCTGCCGCGAACTTCTCCACCAACAAATCGACGCCGGCATCACCGTCGACACCGTCGTTGCCACCGCCAGCTCCTGCTGACGTCGGCATCGTCATCGTCGCAGGTGGGACTGCCACCACGGGGACCATCACTTTGCTCAGCAGCGCGCGCGTGCGCACGTGGCCCGCGGACTTGAGACAGCGCGCAGGCAGCAGCAGCAGCAGCGCCGCTGCCAACAGCCCGCGCGCCTCGACCGCGTCACCCCCTGCCTGTTCGCTCAAGTACGCGACGCCGGCCACGAGCGCGTTCGTCACGGGCAGTTGGAGCACCTTCGCGTCGCTTTCTTCTTGACCCGCCACGCGCCGGTAGTGCGTCGCGAGTGCGAGCAGCTGCGCGTCCGTCAGCTGCGGGAAGTCAAACTGCAGGCGCGCGTGCGCCTCGCGGGCGAGCGCGTCATCATCAGCGAGTGCGCCATCGTCGCCGAAAGCGGCGCCAATGTGCCAGCGCTCGCGGAAAAGGCCGGTGACAGGGGCGCCTGCGGCCGCCGGAGAAGACGAAGCGGAGGAAGGCGGCGACGGAGGGGACACGGCGACGAGCGGCGCCCCGTCTGCCGACGCAGAGGATGACACGCCGGCGTTCTCCTGCAGCGCCGCGATGAGCCCAGCGACAAAGCTGTCTCGGTCCATGTCTGAATGCCGATTGTGACTATAGACATCTCGGAAAGACTGCTTCGACAACAAGTGAGAAAGAAAGCTACCAGAAAAACTGCAGCGTACATCTCAGCAGTCACAAACACAATTGTAACATGGCTGGACGAGGCCCCGGTATTTTAGGTAGGTTTCTTTAGGTCACTTTAAAGGTACTTAGTGCGGTTAGGTTCGCACGTACTTCACTAGGTACGTATCGGACCCACTTCAGTGGCCGGCGCTTGCGTGTCAGCCTGTGATTAGCTGAGGGGGGTGCCGCAGTATCTTCTCAGTTAACTCACCATGGCGCTTCATTTAATGCCATGGGCATTCATCGCCCGCGGCGAAGAACAGAGTTGAATTCGTGTGATATTGCGCCCGCCGTCTCCACCTGACTCGCAAGACCGCGCGGTCCTCCCCTCGGTCCTCCTCCTTTTCTCGGCGGCGAACGGGGAATCTCTATGAAGGCTCCTGCGGTCCGGCGTGCAGTTCGGCACGGTCCCGAAGAACCGGTCCCAACCGGAGCCGGTTCCAAGATCAGGTACCTGTACCAGATATCTGTACCAGACCCGAGCCAAGTCGCTGAAACCAGACTCAGAACCAGACCCAGTACCAGACCCGAGCCACGTACCAGACCTGAGCCGGATGCCGGACCCAGACCAGAGTACCAGACCCAGGCCAGATCGGAGGGAACAAAGTAAAAGCCAGACACGAAGTGACAAAGGTCCAGGGCAGTGAAGGTAGCGAATTAGTCGTCAAGTCGTAAGTAGCCTTAAGAGGGGCGTCCACGGCCAAGAACCCCAGGATGTCCCTCATTCAGTAGCCGTTTTTCTCCCAACTGCTCAAGTCAACTCCCTCTCTCAGCTCTACCAAGGTGAGCGCCGCGTTGCG
>JAASFW010000323.1:0-22954 GCA_023334005.1 Globisporangium orthogonon | reverse complement strand
TACCGCATCTGCACTCTCAAAGTGAAGTGCCTTGCCGCCGACCATCATCTTGACCCAGCCAGTGCTCTGTTGTGAGATCGCTGTAGAGTTACTGCCTTTTACTGGAGGTTGAGCACTCGAAGGACGCTTCTTGAGCGCAACGGTGTTGAGTACAGCAGAAGATGACGCTGACGACGATTTGATAGCATGCATCTCGATCGAGTCGGTGCTTGCCACAGCATCTTGAGCATCTTGGTTCGATCGCTGATCCTTATAGTTTGAGTGTGTATGGTTACGCTCGAACTTGAGTTCATGGTACGCTGTCGATTTTGACGGTGAGCACGCACCAACATTCATCACAACGGCGTGTGCTTCAGGAGAGAGATTCTGGAGGATTCCTAGTTGCTCCCGCTGATCCTCGCTTTCCGTGTCTCTCGTTCCGTCTAACGACACGTCAGAAGCGAAGAAACTCATTCTGTTCCCAGCTTTCTCGGCAGACTCCATTATCCTTGCGTCGATCATCTCGAGTAGCTCATTCACGGCGGCTTCACGCTCTTTCAACACGTGACAAATGGTGCTGCTTTCATCTTCGCCGGCGTTGGAACAGAAGTAGCCGCCGCAGTCGCCACCAGCATCGACAGCCGGAACTTCTTGTAGACGAAGTAGATCTTCGTTATCCGTCTTACTCCAGCCGTCCGGCGTGCTCCACGGAAGACCGAGCTTATGCTGACACGCCAGAGACAGCACCTTTTTCTCGCCCAGTGCATTGTTTAGGTGTTCTTGATGCACAAGCTGCAGTTCTTGTGCTATCCGCGTGAAGTACGAATCAAGTCGGTGGGAGTATGTTGGGAGCGGATCCAGTCGAAGACGTGAAGTCGCCTCCAAAAAATGTATCGCTATCTCTGTATGAGCAACAGACGCAGAGGCAAAACAATGAGCTGTTGCTGCCTTGATGTTGCTTGTTGATCACGACTAGACATTGACACTATTGTACCTGGGTTGAAATCGAGTTGAAACACTGTCTGCTCAGCACTGTAATGCAATGCCCTCCATCGGATTTGATACGCCTTCAGCAGCCATTGCAGTTGTCCTTTAAATCTACATACAACAGATGAAGTAAGGATGTCTTCACGCCGACAGCAACTACGGTATGATCGCCAGCGGGAAATGCAGAGCGTACTCGTTCTCGGGGAGTTCCTCAATTTGTTGCATTGCTCTCTGAATCACCGAGTAAGCGCATCTCGTGTATGCAGAGACTGCCCGACCAAGGCGCTCGGTTCTCTCGTCCAGCATGATCAACTAGCTCACAATACGTAGACATCCGCATACGCACAATGAAGGTTCGTCAGCGGCACCAGTATCACTGTAAGCGCAATATGCAGTCTCACACAAACAACGTACGACGTAGACCCTGCAGGATATACTATGGATCGAGCAAGTATAGCCAAGTACTTGCGTCTTGAGCTCGATCTCTTCAAAGAAGGTTAAAACTGTCACGAATTGTGAACGTCCTTGAGGCAGCTTGCGCTGTGCATGCTTTGCAAACGCTGATGCGCGATCAAACTGTCTCTTGGCGTCTTGCCACGCTTCTTCGACGATCTGCAATAGTTCAGTATTCTGCAGCCGAGCCGCTTGCTCCATCTGAGCCTCAGCGAAGAGCGCCTGCAGCTGAGCCATGGTCAACAAGGTCAAAACCAAGTCAACCATAGCCGTGAGGCTGATACGCTGCTCGCATCCGAAGACCCTGTCTGTGCTCAGATCGATCGAATCGAAGCCGTAGAAGAGCGGTGGAAACGAGAAGGCATCGACTATCGTGTCCTGTGGTTGTTGTCGCTGAGATTGACAGAGTCGGTCTGGATTGTGGAATTGCGTAAGCGCGAGGAGGTACGGTAGGTACTCACTCAGCAGCTCGAGAGCATCGCCGTATGTCCTTGCGCTGCGACGAGTCTGATGGATCGGCGGGATTTCCTTAAGCTTCAATCGGATCTGCAACCACCAAGTCATCGCTTAAGCTAGTATCAGATAATCACGCACGGAGCAGCTTGACTCAACTTACCTGTGTACGAAGTCGCGCAAGTTCGCTCGAGCCAAAGAAGTACACGCTGGCACTGTGCTGCGCACACACGACCAAGCGTAGCAACGTCAGTTCCAACACCTTGAATCTCTCAAGGAGGAAAGCTTATGCAGAGACATTCAAACCTCGACTTGAAGCTCCTCGTCCGCAAGCAACTGGAACGTCGGTAGACGGCCGCACCAGATGCGCCAGTGCAGCCACTTCGTCGACGCCATCAGCCCTCGTCAAGAACTGGGAGGAATATGTATGTGTCGCCGTCGCTTACCTATGTATAGGCTGAATTGAAATTAGGTGCTGCACTACGATCCTACATGTCAATACGCATATGGTGGTGTCGCTGCAGGAGAGTACGCGCGAGCTTCATATTGGATTGAACATGTGTGCGCGTGCATCGAGTACAGCGATGTTTTGAACAAAGTTGCTAAATGTGATCGCGATCTGGTTACGACTCCTCGCCGTGGTGCTCATCGATGCCTACGATGCCTACAACTCGAACTCTTCGGTGTGAACGTCGAAGTGATGCGCGCCAGCGCTGGCAATTGCATACTCAGTCGCTGTTTTCAGCCCGTCCGGTCCGGAGACAAAGACCCCGACCACGCCATTTTGTGACGCGCTTGTGTTTTGCGAAAGATGCATCTTGTGACCCTCGTGGACCTCGCGAATGATCTCGTCCATGTCCGGGCGCCTGCCGATTGTGACGCTGTGGGCAATCACCAAATCGCGAGTCGTCTGGAGATCGCCGCTCCCGTGCGCAAACAATGAGAAAACGCCTTCTTCAAGTTCCTCCTTCACTGTTGTGAACGCGCGCTTGTCGGTGATGCCACGTTGTCTCACATACCTCTCGATCAGGATGACGACGTAGACGACAAGGGTGCACACGAAGAGTACGGATATCTCGACGAAGTCCTGGATCATCCAGAGCTGCGACTTGTTTCCACCGTCGACGATCTTGCCGTTGCCGTACTCGAGCCACGTCATGAGGCATACGGATGCAATGACGACGAAGCTGTACGCTGCGATCTTGACACCAAGAGTTCGCAGCGGCTCTGCGAACGGCATTGCTTTGATCGGAGATCTTGCAGGTGCGGATTTGCTTGAAGAGTCTTTGGCGCTGAACTGGTCGAGATTCTTGGATTGAAGCTTCGAGGAGCTTATCGGCCGATCAAGTCTCTCATCTTCTGGGAGTCTTGTCAGGTAGAGCTTGTGGCTAAAGAGTTTCTTTTGCGGATCCAACTCTTGTAGCGCGGACAACACCGGGTGCAGCTCTTCGAGAAGCGTCAGCTCGCGAAAGGTAAAGACGAAGAACACACGCTGCTTCAGCTCAACGCCACCGTGCAGAATCGTTGATGCCAGATCTTCTAGTATCGCGAGGATCGGAGTGACGCCAATACCGCCACCGATCAGGCACATGGTCGGGTACTCCTGGTACATGTCAAGTGACTTGCCATAGTAACCGTCCATGAACAGCATCGGAAGAACGCTTTTTGCCTTGCATTCCTCAGCGTATTCCGTCAATGCAGCAGTCCAGTTGCCAAGAGACTTGAGCAGGATCGTCAGTGACGTCGCTCTAATGCGTGGCGATGACGCGATCGTGAACGGATGCCACTGCAGCTTGGAAATCGCCGGTGCGTTCAGGTACACAAACTGCCCAATGGAGAACTTCCCGCAGTCGTCAGGTGAGCGTGAGATCGTGATCTTGATGATATCGTCTGGAAGTGCGGTGAACTCTGTGACTTGCACCGGCCAGAATGCGTTCGAGCTAGAGACTGCGCGATCGATGAGGTAGATGAGGAACGACGGGAAAATGAACCAAGTTGTCGTTGGCCAGTGAAGCACCGTAAAGATCACGCCCGGGATGAAGAGATGGTGCACGTAGTAGAACGTCTCGTAAAGTCGGCGGCGCACTATTGGAAGCGATGCGAACGACAGCACGAGGAAGCAGACGAGGGCAAGTTCGCCGTAGACGTTGAACCACACATGGCTGCCTTCAGACTTCTTGTCGACCGCGCAGTTGAAGCATGGGAGCGCCTCAGCGATCCACGATCCCTCTCGGACCCACATCCAGTAGTACGGGATCGTATGACCGACGCCGGTCACCACCACCATAACACCCGCCCAACGATGATACTTGATGCCGTTTGCATATGAGATGCCGAGGAACTCCATCCACGCGCAGTTGCGAGTTGCCGGCAGGAACAAGAACGCCATGTTCCATACGCATGTGTATCCCAGCAGCAGCCCGACCTGCCCCAGGTAGATGTCTAGCGTGAGCTCGTGACCGCCGTTAATAACGTAACCGATGTACGCATCATACTGGTACCAGGAGACGAGCACGTTACCGCCGAACAAGAACACGACGAGGTAGATGAGCTCTCCGTAGCCGAAGTAACTCAGTCTTCCGAACGCGAAGGGTTTGCGACGAAGCGCCATTGCGATCGCAAAGATATATCGCGACGTGATGCGGCGGATATTGAAGTTGCGCAGGAAGTGCACGGCAGCCGAGCCCAGAAGGAACGGCACGAAGAGACCGAGAAAGAGATACGTCGGTAACGTCATCTCGATGTGGCCCGGTGGTGCGTCTGGATTCGCCTCAAGCTCTTCTTTCGTTGGAGCGCCCCACCAGATCGCAAGTTTGGGGTCGATGACCCAGTAGTACGGCGTCAGGTACACGACTGCTGCAATAACGTACAGCGCGGCTGTTGCGACAGTGATGAGCTGCGCGATGTTGGCCAGGTACCAGTACTTGTTCGTCCAGGATGGGGAAGTCGAACTTGCCAGGTGGGCTTGAGTACCGGAGTTGGGCTCATCTTGACGAGGTGTCTTGACGACAAAGTAGTCGCCTGGTTCGGGTGTGAGCGGGATCGATGACGGTGCCATCAAGGCTTGACCGAAGGAGAAGGAATTTCGCAGTCGGAGTTATGGACAGCGAATTTGAAAGTGACAAGAATGCGAGAGAGGTTGCAGGGAGACAACACTCGCGGCATCAGTCTCCTTGAATCGTAGCGCAAGCTGCTGACAGGCGAGCTGGTTGGGAAGACTGGTTGGCGGAGAGACATCGTGCGGACGCGACAGAAGCCGTCTCCGTGCAGACTGGCCAGAAGGGAAAACGTTGCTCCCGCTGCGTTGCATGTCTTTCGTCTCGACAGACAACTTGGTGGTTCGCGTAAGCTTTGCGCAGCTATGAGCTGAGGTGTGCAGGACAGAGGAGGTGCGCAGAGTTGAAGTGATTTCGAGAGCGCGCTTCATGATCGCTCATTGGCTTTGTCTGTCGTGAGTGTTGAGCCAGGAACCAATGGGAACTCTCAAGTCCAGCTCTGGTCGTCAGACGATCGCAGGCAACGGATACAGGATGAGGTGGGGGTCCGAATTAACAGCTCACGACGATCACATGAGCATGAGGATGAGCAGCGATCCTTCTAAGTGGGTCCAGACCACCAGGTGCGTTCAGTGTGTTGGGATTACGATCTCGTGCAGTCGACGCAGGGCGTGCAGCGAGTGGGAACCGAATTTGGTGGTGATGTCAGTGGCGGTGAGCGAGTCGTACATGTGATGACCTAACCGGCACGCACTCGCTGCTCATGACGGTGCGAGAGCCTACCAAAGTGAGATGTCGCACACTCGATATTTTGGCAAGCACACCACTCAAGTTGGCGCCACCTTGTGCGTCTTGATGCGCCGCGGCACCACACCATCGACGCGGAGGAGTCGGCTGGTTGGATCTTGCAGAGTGAGTTGAATAGGCGCTGCACTGCGATCTCACACGTCGACATACACACATGTATCGGTGTCGCTGCAAGAAAGCACGCACCAGCTTCATACTGGATTGAGCGCGTGAAGAGGCCTCATGCACAAGGGCAGCTCATTGCACCACTGGCTTCCTCGCACGAGCTTGGTGAACTTGATTCTGTACTGCAGACTTCTTATGCCTACGATTGAAGAACGCTGTTGTCCACGACATACGCGCGTGTGGAGAAGCTGGGTCGCTCTCATGTTCCAGATCGACAGTCATACATTATGAAAGCTCGCTGCTTGCACCCGAGAACGCTGTTCAACATAGTCCGCACGCCTTCGAATGCGACCACGTCGAGAGAGACTGAGAACGTAAGTGAGAGAACACGACACTACTGCTATAGTGTAGCGCACTCTCACATCCTGTTGGGACTGGCGTTCGCGACAATCTAATGCAGCCCTACATAGCTTGATTAAAGTAAACTCTGCTGCATTTATCCAGGATATCGCAAACCCTTGATAGATAAAATCCCCACGACTGTTCGAACCTAACTCGCTAGTGAAGAAACCAAAGGAGATCTACAACTTGACCTTGAACGACTCAGAGAGCAAGCGACCGCGAAGGAAGCAAGCAGCAGGCAGGCAGACAGCAAGGCGGCGACCATGGTGAAGAAAGTTGGTGCGTGTCCTCCCTCCCTCCCCCCTTGCTGCGTTCCCACCTATTGGCGCCAGAGCTGTCGCTCCCTCCCTCCCTCCCTTCCTTGCTTCTCTCATGCTCACGCAATCCCTGAGCAGGCAAGTACGAGATCGGTAAGACGCTCGGTGAGGGCACGTTCGGCAAGTACGTTATGGAGGATATGGCGCTAGGATATGGAACACATGAGGCTCTCCTTTTCTAGATATGGAAAGAGGGTGATGGATATGGTGCGCGTGCGCAGGGTCAAGTACGCGATCAACACGGAGACGGACGAGCGCGTGGCCATCAAGGTGCTGGACAAGGAGAAGATTCAGAAGCAGAACATGGGCGCGCAGATCAAGAAGGAGATTTCGATCATGAAGATGGTGCGCCACAAGCACGTCGTCGTGCTGCGCGAGGTGCTCGCGAGCCGCACCAAGGTGAGGAGGACTGGTAGACCCTTCTTTTATTGCAGTTCACGAGTGTCCACCTGACATTATGGTGGACATTCTCGTTCTTGTAGATCTTCATCGTCCTTGAGCTCATTACGGGCGGCGAGCTCTTCGACAAGATTGTGAGCGAGGGCCGGTACGTAGCATCGCTTCCTCCGAATCGAAGCGTGACCATGGCACCTTACCCGTCGGGACACGAAGGGCGGGGGCAACTTTCTCACTCGCGACTACATCTCTGATCGCTCGAGCAGCTTTAGCGAAGACACGGCGCGGTTCTACTTCCGCCAGCTCGTGGACGGCGTCAAGTACTGCCACGAGAACGGCGTGTGCCACCGCGACCTCAAGCCCGGTGCGTGCGTCCACCTGCTGGCAGCAGGTAAGAAGTCGGGTAGAGAAGCTGACGTAGCCGAACGGCGGTAACATATAGAAAATCTGCTGCTGGACGACAACGGCGACCTCAAGATCTCGGACTTTGGGCTCTCGGCGCTCTACGAGGGTGGCGGCGACGGCACCGAGAGCTCGCGCGCGTCGCTGCTGCACACGACGTGCGGCACGCCCAACTACGTGGCGCCTGAGGTGCTCGCGGACAAGGGCTACGACGGCCGTGCGGCAGACGTCTGGTCCATCGGTGTGATCTTGTACGTGCTGCTCGCGGGCTTTCTGCCGTTCGACGAGCCGACCATGTCGGCGCTCTTCCGCAAGATCCAGAAGGCCGAGTTCTCGTACCCGAGCTGGTTCACGCCGCGCGTCAAGGCGCTGCTCAACCGCATCCTCGTGCCCGACCCGGAGACGCGCATTAAGCTCGCGGACATCGCGGTTGACGACTGGGTTGTGAACGCCGACGGCGGCAGCGCGGACGTCGTCGTGCCTCCGACTGCAGCGGCGGCGGCGCCTGCAGCAGCTGCCGCGGAGATGGTGCTATCGGCGGTGAACGCGAACGCAAACGCGAACGTGAACGCGAACGCGAACGCCGCGTTCCAGATTAAGCCGAGCCAGGCGGACCTGGACGCCGCGATCCAGGAGCACCAGGACGAGATCAACAGCTCGGCCAAGAAGAAGAACCCGGAGACTGGGCTCAAGGTCATGAACGCGTTCGACCTGATCAACATGTGCGGCGGCATGGCGCTCAACCGCATGTTCCAGAGCAATGATGAGAAGCGCGTGAAGCGTTCGACGCAGTTCACCTCGACGATCCCTGCGGCGGGCATCCTCGCCCGCCTCACGGGCTATCTCGAGTCCCTCAAGTGCGACATCAGCGTCGACGGTGCGTCCAAGGTCAAGGCCGTGCTGCAGACGCCCAAGGGCGCCGTGGGCGTGGTCATCCACATCTACATGCTCGCCGACAGCCTCCACCTCGTCGAGGTGCGCCGCGGCAAGGGTGACATCTTCGAGTACCACAAGTTCTACACGCAGCTCAACGAGCAGATGAAGGACCTCATCACGGCCGCGCAGGGCTAAGCTATCGCTACGCAGACAGGCAAACGGTTGCCGTCGCATCGAGCTTACGATGACGCAAACCGCACAGGTCATCCAGTGTCCATGAGGCAGCAAGCGCCAGAAGCAGCAGCAGCAGCTGCAGGCGCACGGTCTTTCGTCGATAGTACATCTTTCCTTTCCTTTGCGGTCGCTCGGCGTCTCATCAGGTTGGTTCCGACTCAGATCCGACTCAGCTCTTTCATCTCAGACAGTGACGCTCGCAGCGCCGCTGCCAGCGCTCGGCTGCTGCTTCCCGCGTGTGGTGGGGGCGGCGCCGCTGAGTGCGAGCCCGCCGAGCGTCGAGAGCAGCGACGAGCCCGCGGACGTGCTGAGCGCACCGAGCGCGCCGTGCGACATGAGCGAGCGCATCTTCTGGCTCGCGTCCTTCTTGCACTTGGTGTAGCCGACGATGTTGGCAGCGCTGAGCATGAGCGCGACGATGACGATAAGTGCCCACTGCACGTTGAGCTTGAGCACGGCGACGACGAGCAGCAGCGTCCAGACGACGGGCGCGCCGTAGAGCCCGACCCAGAAGACCTGCGCGTCGCGCGCGTCAATCTCCGCTAGGTCCTCGTGCGACTCGAAGATCCACTCGCTCGAGCCGTCGTCGTTGATGCGGTTCCACCACCGGAGCCCCACGAGCAGCCGGCCGGCCACATTCTGCATGGCAATGGTAGCATCCGAATCAGATCTGATCAGACCAGCTCGGAAGAAGCGGTGGCTCACGAACCTTCACAGTCCAGAAGTCGAACGCCAGCAGCAGGATGCAGACGACGAAGATGAACACGTAGCTGCTGAAGAGGATGCTGCCGAAGAGGTAGACGAAGAGCGCGAGGCCCTGGAGTGACCGACGCAGACACGGAGGGGTCAGCAATGTCGGACCTAAGCGAGCATCCTCGCGTACTCGCCTTGAAGAAGAGGTGGAAGAATGCGGCCACCGGGTGCTTGGCGTTCGTCACCGTCTTACGCATCGATGCGAGGCTGCGCGAGCGCAGCACCAACTGGTTAATAGCGCGGACGCGTTTTTAACGCAAATGTGGATGCTGCTAGCTTATGGCCAACGTACAGCGCGTCGCCGTCCTCTGTCTTGCCGGCTGCTGGCGCCTTGACGCTCGCGGGTGGGACACCCGCATCGCCCGGATCAACAGTGATGAACTCCAGCTCGCTGCTCGCCTTCTTCTCCTCGCTCATCATCGCTGCTGCTGCCGCGCGCCGTCACGTGCGCGACCTGTTCCGATTTTGTGTGATCTTACTGGAAAAAAAAAAGCAAAAAGTGGCCTTGAATGATGTGGTCACACGAATAGCCTACGTATAAGCATATGGTGATACAAAGGATCTCCAGTGCGGCCAAAGTGCAGTGTATTGCCAGTGTGACTCGGCACGAGCGGAGCCGTCGCCAACTTTCACTTGGTTTTGGTGACCTGGATGATCGAGCCCTTCGTGTGGATGCACGAGATGACTTCGGCGATGAACGGCGCGACGGACAACGTCACGATCTTGGAGCTGCGCTCGCGGGCCTCCATGTTGGCTGGGATCGTGTTCGTGGTCACGAGCAGGTCGAGCTCCTCGCACGCCTCGATCTGGGAAACGCTCTGCAAAAGGACACCAGCTGGTCAGTTCCCTCCCCTTCGTCATACCACTAGCCATCGAAGCCACGCACGTCGGACGAGAAGCGGCCGTGCACGCAGAACGCGGACACGCTCTTGGCACCGCTGCTCTTGAGAACCTTGGCGGCCTTGACGAGCGTCGAGCCCGTGTCCACGAGATTGTCGACGATGATGCAGTCCTTGCCGGTGACGTCGCCAATGAGCTGGCCCGGCAACGAGCTGTCGATGTGGTGCTTGCGCACCACGAACGCCAGCGGCACCGCCTCGTCGATGCTCCGCGACAGCGTGTCGCGGAAGAGCACGGCGCGGTGCACTGCCGACGAGTGCGGCGCGACCACGATCGGGTTCGTCAGCTGCTGCATTTCGGAAAAGTACACCGAGCCGACCGGGAACGCTTGGAGGTTGTCCACCTGGACATCAGTCAAGCCAGGTGGGCTCAGATTTCTGAGTAGCTGAGGCCGGCGCTGCAACTCAGCCATGCTTTGGTTTGTACCGGGATCTCAGGTTTGAAGAAGCCCTCGATCTGCGCGCTGTGAAGGTCGACGGTCACGACGTGGTCCACGCCCATGACTTCGAGCATGCGCGCAATGTCCTGAGTTCAGATCCGAATCGGATTCAGCAGGTTCTCAGTATAATAACTCCTCTCACTCCACCAGTTTGTCAGTAAGTGCCATACGCAAACGCACCGCAGCGGCTACGGGCTCGCGCCCCTTGTGCATGCGGTCCTGGCGCGCGTAGCCGTAGAACGGGATCACGGCCGTGATGCTCTTGGCCGACGACCGGCGCATCGCCGAGATCGACAGCAGCAACTCCATGACTCTGCCAGTGCGATCGTCAGCCGCATTACCTACGTCTACGCTTGCTATACAAGGCTGATTCTGCAGCAGAGTGCTCGTTCACCTGTCGACCGTCGTCGTGGAGCAGACGATGTACACGCGCTTGCCGCGCACACCATCGTCCACGAGGATGCTCGTCTCACCATCCGCGAACTTCTTGACTGGCGGTATCAGCAGCGCCGCATCAGATTTTCTTCCGAGTCTTCTCAGCTCCGCTGCACCACCCAACTGACAGCAACACACTCAGTTCACGCACCGCTCATGTGGTTGAGCGACACGCCGAGGTACGCGGCGATCTCGTCGGCGATCGGCGTGTCAGCGCACTTGAAGAGCCGGAGCGACTTGGCCGAGTTCGGGTTCATCTTGCCCTTGTAGAAGTGCCAGTGCTTGGTCGTCGTGTTCGGGTACCAGACATTGTCCTTGGCGAGTGTGACGGCTGGCGCGTCGTCGCTGCTGTCACCAGCAGCCTCCAAGGCGCTCGGCCGCAGCTGCGCGCCGCCGCACGCGACGCCCGCGAGCGTCGCCATGGGCGCGCGGAGCGCTCGCAGTCGAAACTAGTCGGGGAAGGCGGTCAGAAGTGTCATTGAGCGGTGCATGTGCATGTGCATGTGCAGGAGCGTACCATGTAAGCAGCGAGCAGAAAAGCAGGCGATGAACCGACTGGGAGGACAGACAAATCGGATAGTGAGAAAAGTGAGAGGAGAAGTGGTGGTGCCAAGTTGAAGTGGGCCACATCGAATACCAAGTCAAAAGCCGTCTAGTGACGAAATTGAGGGACCCACTTGGAAAAAAGACTGGTGCACAGCCAAGCACACTTGAAGTCGCTCGCGATCCACTCTCATGTTTAATATGTTGATTGAGATATTGTTTGACACTCTTTCATTTGTATGTCACTCGGCCTAGTGCACACTATTGTAAGCTACATCTCTCGCACATTGAGTACTCAATCAGTCATTGCACTACCATCAGTTCTGCCAGCTGTGCCATTTGCCTCCCTTCAAAACGCAACCCACACGCTAGAGCTCACTCAAGCGAGCCCGTGAGCGCCCCGGAGCCAGCCAAGCAGTCGCGCGAGCGTCACTAGCAACTCTACAGAGGGTCCGTCCGCCAAGCACTCAGCCAGCCATGGGAGATAAGGGCGGCGGCATGTTCGACGTCAACTGGCAGAAGGTCTGGCCGGACCGCATGCCCGTGATCCTGCGGGATCTGGCGCCCACGAACCCGTTCAACCCGCGGAACCTGTGGCCGGAGGAGAAGGAGGGCGACGAGACCTCCGCCAGCGCTGAAGCTGGCGCGGCTGGTTCGAAGAGCGATAAAGCCGATAAGAAAGACAAGGAGAAGGCGGCGGCCGGTGGCGGGAAGCTCAAGAAGGCGGACCTCATCCGCATGCAGGTGGCCAAGGACAAGTTCGAGAAGCAGAGCAAAGTGGACGAGGAGAAGCTCGCGAACGTCAAGAAGTCGATGAACCTGCTCACGATGAAGATGGTGACGCCGACGGGGCGCCTCAAGCAGCTCTACGAGATCCTGCGCGACCTTTGCAAGAAGAAGGAGTTCACGGACGCCGTCGACACGCTCTGGGAGATCCAGCGCACGAAGCTGCTGCGTGAGCGGCCGTTGCTCGGCCCCGACGGTCGCAAGAAGACCGACAAGCAGCGCAAGGTCGAGGAGGACGAGGACAACAAGCTGCGCGAGGACCTGCTTGCCGTGCATAAAAAGTACCGCAAGTACGTCAAGGTGGTCGGCGACTTCCTCGCCGGCCGCGACCTCATCGAGTACCAGCTCACAGAGATGTCGGACCGCCTGCCACCGCTTAACATGCACCACATGAACAAGTTCATCCTCGACGACTGGCAGCGCACGGTGCTCGCGCACATCGACGAGAACCACTCGGTGGTGGTCTGCGCACCGACGAGCAGCGGTAAGACCGTGCTCTCGTCCTACGTGTCCGTGGTCGGCGGCAAGGTGCTCTTCATTGTGCCGACCGACCCGCTCGCGTGGCAAGTCGCCGCGCTCTTCCAGGCCATGGTCAAGGGTACGGTTGCGCTCGTGACTGAGGGCACGGTGTTCCTGCCGCCGGGCTTCCGCATCGCGGTGGGCACGCCGCGCGCTGTCGAGTCGGCGCTCATCGACATCGGCTACGACTTCCAATACGCTGTGTACGACGAGGTGCACGACCTGAACGGCGCCGAGGGCGACGCATTCGAGCGCATCATCAAGGCCGTCACGTGTCCGTTCCTCGCGCTCTCGGCCACGATTGGCAACGCCGCGAAGCTACAGCGCTGGTGGCAGGCGCACCACCCGCGTGAGGTGCACATGATGGAGTACAAAGGCCGGTTCATCAACCTCCAACGCATGATCTGGCACGAGGAGGAGAAGAAGAAAGAGCTCGTAGCGCTGCACCCGTGCGCGGGTATCACGCTTGAGTACCTCACGAAGGATGGCTTTGAGGCGGGTGACCTGGCATTCACACCGCGCGACACGTTCGCGCTCTGGCAGGCCATGACCAAGTACTACGCACCGGAGCTGATCACGGACGTCGATCCGCACAAGTTCTTTGAGACGATGGAGGACACCGAGGAGGACGCTTCCTTGACGAAATCGGCAGTTAAGAAGGACAAGAAGTCGTCGTCAAAGACCTCCAAGAAGGACAAGGAGAAGGACAAGAAGAAGAGCTCCAAGTCCAAGAAAGATGACGGTGACGACGGCGAGTATGAGGTCGACCTCGGGAAGCGTACGCACCGCATCACGCTGCTCGAGTCGAAGAAGTACGAGGACGTTGTGAAGCGGCGCCTGCAGGAGCTCTCGGTCAAGGAGCCGGCGGCCACGCAGCAGCTACTCGACTTCTTCGCGCCGCCTGCGAGCCTGCGCCACGCGGCAGTGGGTGAGGCAGCGAGCGCGAGCGGCCGCCCGTCGGTCGACGTCTACGGCCTCGTGAACCAGCTGTGCGCGTCGAACCTCGTACCAGCGATCGCGTTCCAACTCGACTCGGTGCGGTGCCGTCAGCTTTTCGACCAGCTGCTCGCGGCGGTTGAGGCTGCGGAGCTCGCGAAATACCCCAACTTCCGCGAGAAGGTGCAGCTCGAGTATGCCGAGTGGGAGAAGCAGCAGGCGGCGGCCAAGAAGCGCGAGGCCAAGGTCAAGGCCAAGGACAAGGAGGACACGGAGCGTGAGGCGCAGGCGTTCGAAGAGAAGGCCGCGCCGGATGTGTACGCGCCGCACCCGGACTTCGTGCTCACGCCGCCCGGCTACCGGCTGACGGCGACTGAGTTCAAGGAGATCAAGTGGCAGTTGCGCCGCGAGCTGTCGGAGGAGTCGGACGACGGCCATGCGCTCGTCCGCTCGCTGCGCCGCGGCATCGGCATCTACAATCAGAACCTCCCAGCCGCCTACCTGCGCATCGTGCAATCCCTTGCGCAGGCGGGCCGCCTGGCGGTCGTCTTCTCGGACGACTCGCTTGCGTACGGTGTCAACATGCCGTTCCGCACGTGCTGCTTCTGCGAAGACACGTCGGAGGACGTGCTGACATCGCTCATGGTGCAACAGATGGCTGGGCGCGCCGGTCGCCGTGGGCTCGATCGCCAAGGCAACATCGTCTTCGCCGGGCTCGCGTGGTCGCGCATCCAATTCCTCATGCGCGGGCTGCTCCCGGACGTCACGGGCAAGAAGTCGCTCTACCCAACCATCGCGCTGCAGCGCCTGCTGTCGCCGACCGTGGACGGCGAAATCATGGACCGCATTGTCTCGCACCCACTCCGGGAGTACATGGCTGCGGACGACGGCAGCAGCGGCAGCGATACTGCTGCTGCTCTTCCGTCTTCTCCGACGAAGAAACAACAGCCTGTGGGGTACTTGGCCCGGTCGATCCGCTGGATGGAACACTTTGGGCTTCTGACGCAGGACGCGAAGCTCGCGGTCGACACGTCGGTCGCGAAGCTCGTGTGGGAGTGCCGCGACGACCCAGCTGAGGCGCTCGGCATTTTCTGGATCCTCGAGGGGTTGCTCAAGGAGTTCCACCACAAGCCCGGCGAGCAGATTGCGCTGCAGCTCGCGCTCTTCAACATGCTGCTGCGCGTCGTCGGCCGCGAGCGATACCACGCCGAGTACGCGCACGCGTCACAGCTCGCGCCGCTGCCCGGCCAGGAAGCGGCATGGGACAAGGTGACGGCGTTGCTCGAGACGTATCAGGCCAAGCTCGACCAGCTCGGCGCCGATTGCCCCGATGAGCTGCGCCTGAACGTTGGGCTCCTCGAGCCGCTGGACGGCTACGTGTTCCGCACGGTTGTCGACAACCTAATCCCGTCGGGGCTCGGCACGGCGCAGCTGAACCTGATCAAGAAGCGTCTGCGCCACGTGGGCGACCGCCTGCGCCTGATGCACAACCTGCTCATGCACAGCGGGCGCTTTGGCGAGCTCGAGGAGATCGTGCGCAAGTGCTTCCGCCGCATCAAGTGGATCCTCATCGACTCGGAAGTCTAGATGCTTTGCTGTGTTCGCTCGCTCGCTCGCTCGGTAGAGAGGTAGGACGACGACGGTCTTTAGTGACAGAATGCTGGCTCTAGGTGGTGAAGGCGAGTACACCGCACATTGAGGTAAACGAGAAAAATAGGACTTGATGATCGCTTGAGTCGTCGGTAACGAAGGGTTTTCGTAGACGACATTCGACGTTAGCACTAACGTGCCAGCAACGATGGACGGCTCGCCAAGGACGAGGGTGGACGACCTCGTGCCGAAGACGACGGGGTCGCGGCCGTTCACGACCATGGGCAGCGCAACGCTGCACCTCGATTCGCTGCAGCAAAGCAACGACAGAGCTCGGAAAGTCGTGACTGCAGGACCTGTCGGCACTGGACACCTGCAAGCTACAGAGGGTGAGTTCGACGTGCGCAAATTCATTCTCGACCAGAAAGGCTCCGAGCCGCTGCACCAGAGCTCGCTCTTCCGCCCGGCGCCGTTCTTTGAGAAGCAGTCGCAGTTGACGATGCCCAGGTCGTCTCCACGGTTGAGCCAGCAGCAGCACAGCACGCCTGAGCTCGTCAAGCGCTCCAAGAAGCTGCTGCCGAAGATGGAGCTGAGCAGCTCCAAGTCTTTGGAGATGCTCGGTGCAAGCACCAGTGGCGCACCAATGGCCACAAAATCGGCTTACGGGAGCGCGAACCAGCAGCGCGAAGAAGACTATGACGCAGTCTCGCATTTCTACACGATCGAGAAAATGGCGGAGAGCTGCTGCAACGCTGCGCAGAGTCGCAACCGAACATGGCACTTCCTTCCTGGGTCCGAGGAGCGCTTGAAAGGTAACAATGGCACTGGCGCGGGAGGTGGCATCACAGGGGTTGAGCGGCCGTCTCGGCGAGTTGACGTGCTGGACCTCGAGAAATGTTTCGAGATCGCGATGCAGTTTGCAAATAAGAAGAACGATTGGGACATCGCGTGCAACGAAAAGATGGCGATGATCGACCGGGACTTCATGCTGATCGAGGCTCGAGTTGCGCAGAAGTACTCGTTGTCTTCATGCGGCGATCACTCGCCGTCGACCAGTGCTTCTTCTGACACTGGCGACGACAAAACCCTCGAGAACCAGAAAGTGCTCGCGAAGCTGTTCTTCGAGCAAAAGTGGTCAGACGTCATTCTGGGCGAGCTTGAAGCGATGCTCACGATATCGTTTCTTGAGCAGGGTGTTCTGCTGCGGAAGGCTCGCATCCAGTACGCTCAAGCGTTTTACCAGCTCGAGAAGCTATACTGTACCCGGTTCGGAGAGTTGAACCAGGCGCTCCGGGACTTGGAGCACACGCGGCAGGAGATCTCTCGTGCGAGTGTGAACCACCAACGCGACATCGATGGGATGAAGGAGCAGTATGAAGCCGAGATTAAGCGTTTGAATGTGGGCTTCGAAGCGCGCAAGGAAGAGATGGAGCGAAAGGTGGTCGAGTCGAAGGAGCAGATGACGAAGATGGGTGACACGATGAAGACTCTCAACACAATCTTCCGGCAAATGCGCGAGGATACCGAGAAGGTGAAAGCTGTGGAACTGCGAGAGAACTACAATAAGCTGGAGAAGAAGTACGAGCTGTGTCGTGAAGAGATCGAGAAGCTCCGGCCGCTAATCCAAGAGAATCAGAGGTTGGCATCTGAGAAAGACGCAGTGGAGAAGGAGCTTGAAGAGCTTAAGAAGAACGTCACGAACATGAGCGCTGTACTCGCTGCGAAAGACGACACTATTGCGTCCTTGATGGAGCAGCACAGTGATATGATTGCCGCCCAAGAATTGCAGGCCGCCCAAGAGGAAGAGAGACAGCGACGGGCTCGAGATGAGGCTGATGAAGAGGATGAAGACTATCGCGATTCGGGCGCCCCGATTCCATATGTGAAGGGGGATCTTTCACAGCCTCGACCAAGAGGGCATCAAAACTCAGTCGGTGTCTGTGTGAGATGCAAACAAGAGCTGACGAGGATGTCAATGGAGGGAAGTTTGACTGAGAATGCTTCGGCTACTCCGCACGGAGCCATTGGGAGCGAAAGCACTGAGTCAGTGGATGCTGACAGCCACAAAACACCGGAAGTGCGGAAGCGCCGAATCCAGTGTCTCCACTTCCGCATCTTGCTGCCAAATCTCCGTGGCCGCCGTCCGCAAAGAGAAATGACGTGGACCCTTACCTGTATGCGATCAATCATGTTTGCCAAGCAAATTGATGATGCCGTGTGCAGACGGAATTCGGGAGTCTACTCGCTGCGCATTCGGATGCCCGAGTTCGTCTACGCTTGGTTTTCACCGTGGTGCTCTATCAAGGAGGACAAGAATCAAGATAACTTCGTTGGCGAGTACGTCGAACAAGGCGAAGAAGCGAATGATTCGCGGTTGCTTCCTCGAGTGATACTTAGTGCAGAGCAGCAGCAAATGCAAGCAGACGAAGCTCGCTGGTGCTTGTACTATGGTGTGAAGCAACTGGTTCAAGAAGGATACTTAGAGGCAAAGCTCTTCCTGTCACTGCTCGACGAGAAGTACGGCGAGGATGAGCTGGTCTTCATGCTGTACTGCTATCGAGTCCTCGACATTCTTATTAGTGGTAAGCTCAACTATGGGCCGCTTCGCACCACTGTGTCGTACGCAAAGTTTGCTCATGAGTACGACTCTCTTGGACTTGGAGCGCTGGACGGATCATATGACAAACGGGTGCCTAAGACAATTTGGATATCTCCTCGCCATGCATCTCTGGCAACGAGCGTGGTACTCTCAAAGGCGACCGAGGCAGAGCGAGTTGCCTTGGATCAGAAGATTATGAATTACGTTGTGACGAATGTACCCGAGGATGAGAGGCCGAGTGTGTTTCTGCCTGCAGAGGCCTCGCAGCCCTTAAGGAACAGTAAGCAGAGCAAGAATGCTCGACGAAATGATCAGCCTTCTGAAAGGAATGATGGCAATGACGAAGAATGTTCACCTCCGCAGCAGTTTGTCGATGCAAACCTCTGGGTGGAGCTGATGATGTTGGAGTACAAGGAGGAACAGGCACATCGACGAGCTGCGATTCGACTGATGTTCCAAACCGCTTCTGGCACCACAGCACCAACCGGATTGTCAATTCGTCAGTTTGAGAATCGCCAGCCTCCAGCGCTTGTTAGTGTCAGCGCTGCAACAATGGACATGGAGCAGTTCCGCATCATGATTCGGACGTTGAACGACGAGATTCCGTCTTTCATGGTGGCAATTCTGTTCAGGAACACGTACGTGAAGGGCAATGGCGCGGTAAGCTTTGACGCATTCATGGACGTGGCAGAATCTGCGCAGTTCTTTTCGAGCTGCATGCGGCTTGAGAGCCCCGCAGCAGGCATTGCACGTCTTCCACAATGGACCAATCTTTCGACCTCCGCCGCATTGTCCACAAGCCCTCGCGCAATGTATTTGGTGGAGCAATTCTTCGCGATCATGCGCAAGGAAATCAATGCGAGTGTGGAAGCTCTCCCATTGTGGACGCGCAGCTCCACGGATCAGTTGTCGTACGAGATATCTTCGTTTCTCGAGACGAGCGAAGGAGTGAATTCCGACGGCGTTCGACTTCTCACGTCGTTGCACCGTCTCATGGATAATCTGTTGCTCACAAAACTGGTAAAGCTTGAGATCACAGGTGAGCTGCTTCACTCAAAGACGATTTTCAGCATGGAAAAGGCTCTCAGAGCAATTCTGAATTGTGTTCGACTTCGCGATAAGAGTAGTATCGAAATCTTAATCGACGCAGTCAAACAAAAGATGTGTGTCCAGCGTTTGCAAGCTGTCTTCCGGGAGCATCTACAGCGTGATCATGGAGCGCCGCTCGCAATGCGTTCGTTGCTGCACCATAACTACGGGAAGAAGGACTCCGCCTATAAAGGGCGTTTTGCCAAGAGATCACTGAAGTGGCTGCTCTTCGTCATCTCGGCGGTCTTCAGATACTCAATGCGGCCGGAGAGGTACTCTTTGATTCTGGAACTAAGCATGGCGAGTGGAAGCATCTTTGGAAGCGCCATTACAACAACTCAACGATTGAGCGCGATGAATGGTGGTATTGGTCCTGCTCCCAAACCAATACTGATGGAGATCATCTACGATTTCTTTCTCGAACGGTTTGGGACACGCTGGGAGGCGGAGAAGCTTGTTCATGACTTGTTTGCCAACTGCCGCGCGTACTCGAAAACGAACGCCATCGTGATGGTTTTCAGCGCACTATGCAGCATGAGTAACGCGGCGCCTGATGACGGCTTGCTTGGCCAGAATGAGGCACTTGCGTTTCTCCATGCTATCTTTCGCTGTGGCCTGCACAACTTCAGCGTGATCAACCCTCCAATCATCATTTCTAGGAACGGAGACACTTCAGCACCAAGTGCCGATACCTTTGCAGAGAGCGATGCCACCTCTTATGACGCTAGACCCGATGACGCTGAGTATCAGGATTGGATTCCTGTCGACAAGGCAGAAGCTATCTTGCTTGGAGCTTTCAACAACCTGAACACTGACCAAAAGCATCAGCTCCGAACCCGAATAGAAGAAGCAGTTTCCAGCAGCAGCAGCAACAGCAGTGGCGCATCTGCGAAAGCTACCACAGAGATACCACTACGGTCGATGGCAATCGGACACTCGTCATTGATCCCGCGAATCGAAGCAGGGACGTTTTTGCTACTTGCAATGACCGAGTGGAAGCGATACATTGTGCAACGCATGAACGAGGTAAAGGTGGTGTGCTGCAAGCTAGATGATGATATGCGTCACTTTGAGACAATCAATCAGATTGAAGCGATCGCGAACGTACTCCAAAAGTCCGAGATCTCGTATCACACAGATGATCTGTGCGCAATCTTTCGTCGATTCTGCTCGACTGAGCACCGCATCACGATGGACAAGGTCAATCAGTCCGTCACGGGTACTTTCGCAAAGGCTCAGGTGGAGCCGATTAGTAACCGATTAGCTGCAGCGTGCTTTCCGGTTCTGGCGCGTGAGCCGCTCACGGAGCTTCAGACGATCGAAAACAATACAGCGGAGCCGTTCAGGCTACTTTCGAACCCTGCGCAGAACTACGAGCTCCTTGTGGAGTCGTGGAACGGCTACCGGAAGCAGTGCGTGCAGTTACTCGAGGAACTGCGTCGCGTGGGAAAGAACAACGACATTCAAGCCGAGTCGTTTGCACGAACATCGTCCACAGCATCTTCGTCGTCTGGAGGTGTACACAGCTCGACACGCGAAGTGCTTTATCTAAGCTCATCTTCCTCTGCAGATAAGCTTTCCAGCCAGGACGTGGCTCAGCTAGATGCCACATACCAATTGTTTGTGGAGCGGATGGAGCGCCTGCAGGATGTGTTTGAGAGAGAGAGAGTGGCGGCATTCGCGCAACCCGGCTCTGGAGGTAGCAAGCGCAACAGCGTCGTCGGTATCAGTGTGGGCGGCTCACTCGCGCTTGTTGACGATCTGCACTCTCACATGGTCATGGTTAACGAGACGTGGAAGATCTTTCGACAGGTGCTCTTCGGGTTCATCAAATTGCGAGCCCTTGCCTCACTTGGCACAGGGATACTGCCGGACGAGTGGAGCCAGTGAGTGGAATCTTCAGTTACTTGTCCCGAGTAAACAAACTTAAGTACTAAAGCGAGCAGCGTTCCGCGCATCGATCGTTGTCAACCCTGCAACGACGATGAGTGACGACATCACGGCTGTTCACGTTTGGAAAGAGAAGACCAAAGAACTATCACCAGGGCGACATTCGAGCAGTCACAAGACCGAGTCCCGAACAAACACGCTCGAGTCGGCACAGGCCGTGCATCCGCACGCGCTGGTATCGACGTTCCTGGACCCTGCGCAAGCCGAGAAGAAACGCATCTCGAAGTTGTACTCGCGCTTCAAGAGCTTGCTTGACGCACGCTCCAAGTACTTGGTGGAAGAGTTGAGCCACGAGATCCGCGCTTCAAATACCGAGACTTGAAGACCGTCTCACTTCAACGCAGGTGCTACTGGCGACGATGTGATCGGGGTCTCACTCCTTTCACTATCTTCAGCTCTTCGACGTACATGCACCGTGACTACATCACGCGGCTACATGCAGCGGATGGTCTCAGCCCGCTCCTTGTCTCCCTGCGTCGACGTGCACGGACGTCGGCCAGGCGATGTCTCTCTCGCTCCGTTCCAAGCACTCGTCCGCGACGGCGCACATGCTGCTACGCGTCGGGTTCACATCCGGGCGCTGCCACTGGAAGATCTCGAGGGGTTGTTGGTTTGCATGGCTTTGACTGAAACGCGCCGAGTGCATGGGTCGATCTCGTCTTCTTTCCGAGGCAGGAGCTTCTCGAGCTCTCGCAGATGTGACGTGACGTGATGTGATGTGATGTCCACCGTACCGCCACGAAGGCGCGTCTTCCGCGCCGGTGCTCCTAGATCGACTGGAGCATTCGACGCGAGCCGGCGTGGTCCATTGTGGAGCTCGAGCGTCCTTCTCTCGGGTTCTCGCGCAGCCACTTTGCGATTCCGAGTCGTCCGTGTACGGCTGCGCTGTTCACCGCATGGACCGTGCAGCCCTCCACCCGGTCCGCATGGAGCCACTTCATGGTATCAAGATGTCCAGACTTCGCTGCGCCATCCATCGCTCTCGTTGTACAGTGTCCCATTCGGTTCGCGTGGATCCGCGTGACGATCTCGAGGCTTTCGCTTTGCGGCGCAGAACTGACCGCATACTCACTGTACGTTGCAGCTGGGGATGCGTTCGCGGATCCACTAGAGAATGCCCTGGTGTCCGGCAGCAGCTGCCTCGTTCATACCCTTGCTTTCCGTGTAGACTCATGTGTCTTGCAAGCAACCACTTGCTCATCTCCAGATCGCCTCTCCGCGCACACGCTCTTAGACTTGCGAATGGAGGCTCTGAGTATCCCTTTGTCAGCGAGAAACTTGGCTACTTCAAAGTGACCGCAACGAACCGCACGAGAAGCAACATAGAAACACTAGGTGCTCTTGCTGGACGATGACAAAGCTGACACCCCACCGACTTTGACCGAGCTCTTCATGCAGCCACTGCACCATCACGAGATGACTGCGGAGCGTTGCCGTCTTCGTCATTTCTCTGGATTGCTTCGCAGACCGGGGACACCGCAACAGAATATACTGCAACATCTCGAGGTCTCCAGCATTGGCCAGCTTTCTTGATACGGAAGGTACACTCGAATATCGCTCGAACAGCCATTGCAGCACACACAGTCTGCCGCACTTTGCGGCCTCCTCCATCGCCTTCACAGGCACCACACGCGGACAGTACTCGCAGCAGATCCAGCGCGCGATCTCCACATCGTCACCATCGCCATCATCACCATCATCGCCATCATCACCACTCGATCTGCGAATCGCAGCGACGAGTCCCTTCGACGCGAGATACGCACGGTAGAATGGATCCATCAAACGTGTCGACCCACAAGCCTCGGCGATCTTCTCGTGAGCTGCCAACCGCCTGAGCATCCGGAGTCCGAGTCCTCTCTCGCACGCTCGCTCGATACTCCATCGTGTAGGAGTCACGGAGTCCAGAAATGAACTGATGAGAGAGACGACGTGCGGCAGAGCGTCCAAGGCGATCGAACCGCCTGACGAAGTGCTGGAGCTACGGAGAACCACCGCAGCGCTCGTGAGT